>JALAJA010001178.1:45000-47500 GCA_023376005.1 Doryteuthis pealeii
TATAGTTATATTAATATGAGAAGTAAATACAGATGTGTTTATGATATGTGTTTTTTTTTTTTTAGCCGACAATTTTTGGGAGAATATGTGCTTAATTGAAGTCGTACCTAATTTTTAAAGTTAATTAATTAACAATTAATTAATTAGGCGGGTATACCTATTTAAATGTAAGGCTAAACAAATCGAGAAAAATCAATCTCTGAATGTACATTTCGGCCTATTAGGCCTCATCAGCAGTCGGGTTTCGAATCACGCACAAGGCGGTCTTCCTATCTATAGCTCTGCTGATGAGGCCTAATAGGCCGAAATGTACATACAGAGATTGATTTTTCTCGATTTGATTAGCCTTACATTTGAATAGGCATGCCCGCCTAATTAATTAATTATTAATTAATTAACTTTCAAAATTAGGTACGACTTTAATTAAGCTTATATTAGTATGTATTTATCGCATTCTGTTCATAACTATCTCTCTATCAATCTATCTCTCTATCTCAATCTGTTCATATCTATCTATCTATCTATTCATATCTATCTTGCTGTCTCAATCTGTTCATATTTATCTATTCATCTTCTAAAATATTTGTAGAGGGGTTGGTATATATATATATATATATATATATATATATATATATAAGTATGAGAAGTAAACAAACAATGTGTTTTGATATGGCTTTTTTAGCCGACAATTTTTGTGAGAATATGTGCTTAATTGAAGTCGTACCTAATTTTGAAAATTAATTAATTAATTATGCCCGCCTAATTCAATTTATTAATTAATTTTCAATATTTATATATATATATATATATATATATATATATGAGAAGTAAACAAACAGACGATGTTTGTGATATGGCTATTTTCAGCCGACTATATTTGGGAGAATATGTGCTTAATTTAAGTCGAACCTAATTTTGAAAGTTAATTAATTAATAATTAATTAATTAAGCGGGATTACCTATTTAAATGTAAGGCTAAACAAATCGAGAAAAATCAATCTCTGTATGTACATTTCAGCCTATTAGGCCTCATCAGCAGAGCTATAGATACGAAGACCGCCCCGTGTGCGATTCGAAACCTGACTGACAAGCTAACAGGCAAGCATCTTACCTCCACACCAAACGGACTTAGCTAGATTTCTTCGTTTTGTTTAGGAGTAGGTATTTATATTCCTCTTAAGTGACCTCTACACGACAAGTAAACAAACAGACGATGTTTATGATATGGCTATTTTCAGCCTTACATTATGATATGGCCATTTTTAGCCTTACATTTAAATAGGTAATCCCGCCTAATTAATGAATTATTAATTAATTAACTTTCAAAATTAGGTTCGACTTCAATTAAGCACATACTCTCCCAAATATATCAAATATATATATATATATATATAATATATATATATATAGTACAGGCTAATTCATATAATATATTTAAGGCAATCATGTAGAGTGATGATAATGAGTTGGAGACAAAATGGAGGAATATAGTGGAAAAAGTTGTTTTTATTAATATAAAACTAGGGCCCTTTCATCCGGTGCTTTTCAAGTTTTACACTCTGAAACAATTAAAAGTCAAATAGTAAATTAAATAAGTCGGGAATGGATAATGGGGTAATTTATGAGGAAGTGCGTCGCAGTCTCCTGCCTCAGAAATTGCTACCTGGTGACTATCAAAATAACAACCCCCAGCTCGTCGTAATTCTTGTTTATTTATCGTAATTTGTCGTAATTCTTGTTTAGATATGAAGATGGATATATAGTTTGGAATAGACTCAGATAGATAAATAGATAGATATACTAACAAAATGATATAGATTGATATGAACAAATGGAGATAGATAGAAGTAAATGTATTGGGGGGGAGTCGCTTCATTTTTTGTCGTAATTCTTGTTTATTTAAACTAAAAACAAGACATTAAACAAACAGGAATAAAAAAATCTTAGTATTTAAAGTAATATAGATAAATATAAACAAATTGAGATAGATAGATAGATATGAAGATGGATAGTTTTGAATAGACTGAGCTGGGTCGTTATTTTAATAGTCACAGGGCAGCAACTTTTGAGGCAGGAGACCGGGACGCACTTCCTCATAAATTACCCCATTATTCATTCCCGACTTATTTAATTTACTATTTGACTTTTAATTGTTTCCGAGTGTAAAACTTAAAAAGCACCGGATGAAAGGGCCCTAGTTTTAATAAAACAACTTTTTCCACTATATTCCTCCATTTCGTCTCCAACTCATTATCATCACTCCGATAATGGATATGGAATTAGGTTAGACAGAAGTGGGTGAAAAAAAATTAATAAAATATCAAAACCCCATCAAGTCACACCCATGCCAAGCCCTTCACCTAATAAAAACAGTGAGTGCTTGGGTCTTATTTGCCTACACAAGGAAGGACGAGAAAAGAAAATCGAAACAGCCTATATATAAACGGACTGATGAAAATTCAGTCGGGTTTCACCCCCGGCTAGAAGTAGCTGTTAAGTC
>JALAJA010001179.1:0-15935 GCA_023376005.1 Doryteuthis pealeii
TTGGTATGAATCCAACTAATTCTCCTTTCAGCTATGGATAATAGTAGTGAAGACGATGGGATCTTTAACCCTTGGTCCAGGCAACCAGATGTATAACCTAGAAGAAAAACACTTGAATTACACAAACCTGGTCACTACTAGAGTTGGACTCAGGCTACTTTAAAGTGATCTATGTCAAAAATTTTAAAAAATTAAATTTGAACACCCTTAAGATCGGAAAAAACAATTTGATGAATTGGAAATTCTATTTCAATTTTTCAGAATGCCAAGATTTGTGTCAAAAAGCTATCGAAAAACCTCCGAACCTTTTTTGATACACCTTGCTATATATATAGAGTGGTAATATTTATGAATGCAAATAATCTTTATTAAAATTAAATTACCGCCCTAGGATATATACTATTATGTGTGACAAAAGAAGTGTGTGTAGTTGTGTAATATATACTATATACATAATATTATCTATATAATATATATATAGAAAGAGAAGAGCACTGCAAAGGGTCTATATACTTGAATTTTACCGGACAGCTGAAACATCCGTGTATGAGCTATAAATATTCTAATTGCGATTCCTTTAGGGAAAAAAAATTTGGTATTGAATTATTGAGTTTTTGGTTGAGGGAATGTTAGGCAAATTCTAAGAACATAGAAATTGTTCACAAGTGTATTCTTTTGGCAACAGAGCATTTTTACTTAACGTTTGAAACCCGGCGCTTAATAATTTATCACATAAGGGAAGTTTACAAATTCTTTATTGAAAAACGCGTTTAGGTTGTGAAAAGCCGCTGACGACATTTATTAATAACCGACCTTAGAACTACTAGAACTAGATATACGAATTTGAATTTGTGGTTGACAGACGAAAGATTCAACTTAGGCTATCAAGCTTTCGTAAAGTATCTTGTTATGACCAGGAAGACGTTGACTTTGCGTGAGTTTATCTTCAACGAAATGTCAAATAAACCTAGTAAATAAAGATTTTTTGGAAGGCAAGTCGAGTGATTTATCTAAATTTTTCGACTTGGCAGATACAAAAAGGCTTTTTCCTTATAACGACTTAGAAAATGCAAGGAACGTAACCTTGTTAAAAAGATGCAATTTCCCTATCACAGATATGTGTTCAGTATAGAAACTGGTCCTGAGTAGTAATCTGGTAAACTACAATTAGTGCTGAAAACATCATTAACGATTAAGCAAGCACGCACTTTTAAATGGACGGTAACTTCTCTAGCTCGGTATTACTTAATATATCAAAGGACAAAAGAAAGTGAAAGACGAACGGGCGGCCTTTAAAAGTCCGGTATCAGCCAGTCAGCGAGGGGAGTCTATCCCATTTTTCAATACAGCGCTACAGACCAAGAAAGATTGTGTATAGCATCTGAGGTGGAGCGCCGACACCTACCAATCAGCTTCTTCACTATTACGCACAAGAGCGCCTCGTGCTACCTCATACGCCTGAATTTGGCGAAGGCGACGGGTATCGAAACTACGAAACTGGCGGGTTTCTAGCAAACGCTCTGACCCGAAAATTGAGCCTTAAACCCAGGCCCCTAAAAAGCAAAAAAATTGACCTTCCATCTGGCATAATTCCTTATATTGATCATGGAGAAAATTGTATGGAAAGGCGGAGAATTTTTTAAATGTTCGAAAAATAACTTTTTTTAAATTCACCGAATTTCAGACAGCGGTCGAGTAAAGACGATTAATGACGTCATATCGGGACGCGAACAGATTTTGACCGCGGATGAGGAAGTTTTGCTGGACTTCTATATTCTTTCAATAGCATGATGAGATTTTATTTTATTTATTTTTTTCTTTGTGTGCTGGAACATTTCAACCATTTTTTTCTTATTATTGAGTTATTTCATTTCATTTTGGTTATTTAAAAATAATATAGGTGGTTGAATAACTGTACACCATAGGATAAAAATCCTGACGAACCACCGAGTAAAGTAAAATTGATTTAAAATATTCCTATTTTATCTTTTTATACTTTCTATTTCCCTCAGTAAATTTATTTTTTCAACAATTACCATAGTTATATATAATATATATACTATAACTTATAATATACTATATATATGAGTTGAACGTTGAATAAGAATTTGTCGGATTTACCCACCTGTTACTCGTCATATGATATTTACATAATAAAAACTGTGCTACAGTGTACTTCACCATAATATATAAGTCAATCCACAAGCAAACTCGCCGTTTCGACTCTTTCAGGATATATCCCGTCTGTGTTGCCTAACCTTCCAACTACTTTTACCCAGCGAAACCCAGCTGGACCTCTTTCTATCAGTCCGACCACCTTTCCCTCAGCACGTTACTCAGCTGCACGTAGAGAAGGCGATATCTAATCTGACAAATCACATACATCAGTAGAATTATCTTTCTATATAACTAATATATATATATATATATACTATATTCAGTCAGACGAGTCTCGACCTAGGTTTAACCTTGAATTTGCTTTCTATCTGATTATTCGACTCTGCGAGAATGACTAGGATGCTGAGCAGACGACCCTCCGTGGAGGAACAATGAATGACTAGGGAAGGTTGGCGAGAGATTAGTCATCAGGATTTATCCGTGCTAATTGACGTATAAACCAGGAAGCGTGACTGATCAGAAACCTAGTTTCTAATTGTCAAAGCTAGAACAGAAGGGAATTAGACCCTTTCATCTAGGTGAAGCTTTCAAATCACACAATAAGTACGCAATTTCAAACATTACAAAATTTAAAGGAATAAACTGCCGAATCAACAACGTTGTAACCCTAACACGCAATTCTGCTTGGATTGACGTTTGAATATACGTTGCCCGCACACCTAGCCACGTGGCAAAATTTGCAACACGTTTGGACTTCACCATATAACTTTTGTGGGACTTTTACATAGAGCACTGGACAGTGTCTATGCCAAGAACAGGAGAGAGGCCAATATTTTAGTAAATCATAGAAATAGAAGATTTAATAGATATTTGGGTCCTGCCATCCCAGATCTAGACTTCAAATTGAACGATTAAACCTGAACAATTATCGGAATCCTAAACAGATAAACAACAATATTAAATGCATTATATCACCATAAATTCAACAGTACATTTTGAAGTTACAAAAGAAACTCGGTGAGACTAGAGAAATAATTTATTTACCTCATAATCTACCGAAAATATTAGGAATACTTGAATATGAAGGATACTTTGATGACTTGTGCCTTTAACAAAAAGTCACTGATTATTAAAAGAAGAATTGTATCTATTAATCAATACATAATAATAATAAAACAATAAGTAGTGATAATGATAATTACATAAACAATAACTAATAATATACATAATTACTACACTTGCTCTACACCCCAATCTGTCAGGTTAAACTCAGCAAGAGTCCTTGAACGACCTGTAAGGAGACTTGCTGTCACTCAGACTCCAGTTGAAAGAACACAATCAGCTGATGTGAAAACTCACAAGATATAAATAATAAGTAAGAATAATAATCAATAAAATTCGAACTGCAAACAAGACACATGACATAAAGAACAAATTATATAAAAGCAACAATCTAGTCAGGTCGCAACTGAGTACGCATGGTGTTGGGAAAGACCGAAACGGATAATTCACTATGCATACAGTGAAAGCTCAAGCAAACTCGCACTCGAAGATAAGATACAAGAATCGGCACCGACGATGAGAAAGGTTATTCACTGCCGGAACTGTGCAAAGAAATTAAACCTTTTCACCATGCAACCGTGCAATGTATATAATACACAAACCTGAATCCTATTATGAGACGAATGACACGCATAAGATTCTCTGACTGAGATACAGAGGGTTCGCCAGATTGTGATCAAGAGGGACAGACCTGAATATTAAATAAAACAAGAAGACGAAAACGTGCGCCATTGCGGCTGGATTTTATGCCGTCCCGTTTTGCAGAAGAAAACGGCGAAAAGCGTAGACCAATACTTGGCCCTTGCCGAGAACTTAGAAAGCTTTGTGGAACATAAACATGAAGGTCGTGCCAATTGGTAATGGTGCCCTTGGAACAGGTTCCCCGAAGCAGTCTGAGAAGAGCACGTTACCGCCCGCATGCAATGAATTCAGGAATTAGATAGAGAAGATATCGACGGACCATCCAAATTAAAGGCATTTCGTTAAAAGTCGAGCTAGAAGAAGTTAGTCCAGAAGACCTGAGGAGGTTTACTGTCACTCAGCCTCCAGCAAACCATGCTGCAAGGCGGCGTGTCGGAAAAATGCTATAGAGTGGGTAATATCATAATAATTAATAATAATAATACATAAAGATAAATTTAATATATTTCAAATTGATTAATTGACAATTCATAAAATACCTGAATATCTGAGACACTCGTTGTTCACCCTTCCATATAGCAAAGTACCGATGTTAGAAAGAATTGTATTTTGATAGTAGTATAATGCATAAAGAATTTCAGAGTATTGAATTTAACAATGCATAATATCAAATGTCTCGTTGTAATGTTGAGTATGAAAAATGATTGTCTCTTATGAATAAACTGCACAATTAGGCAAAAATGGCAGGACTAAAATAGAAAATTTACTCGGCAGACCAGAACAAATGTAAAGAGATTGTCTTTACTTTAATAAAAAGATCAAAGTTAAAGAAATGCCAAAGACAAAAAAAAAGAGTGAAAGTTCCCCAGTTTATTCATTCATTTATAGAATTAAAGAATTTTTTTTAATTAGAATATAATAATATTTAAACTAATGTTTGGTTTGTATCACACAAAAAGAATATTTAAACACTATGACCATTCATAAAAAAATTAAAAAAGTTAATTTTCTTATGTAGCAATCGCCCGTTTTTTACTATTTCTGTTGGAAGAATGATACATGAAAACATATTAAATTATGAGGGTATTATTATTTCTTACAGAACATTTTAGTTTAATGTCAATACCTGAATACGCAACATAATAGGCAATCCAACAAATAAACCCTTATACCATAAACAACACGCAAACGTGCACGCACATAGCACACACGCACCACCAATACACACACGCCCACACACCATACTATACTATATGCATATATATATTAACGTTTGCTAGTTCGTAAATAGTTATCAGTAGTGCTCACTTGGTATAAAGTTAGTGGACCATGTTTCTTGCGCGTTATCAATTAGAGGCAGAACGATTAAAATCACATGATAGAGGCATATAGGATATATTAATTATTACGACACCTAATATGTGAAATAAAAGAAATTAATCCGACAGAGTGAATTTGATATATTGAAAAAAACAAAATAGATGTTTACAAAATTCTTCGCGGTTATCAGGAGAGAAGATGCACCGTTAATCCGCCGATGTGCATGTTAGAAACCCGTCTAGAAGGAAGGCTACGAAACGCGTGCCATATGTCTCTACCTGATGATTCCCAAGCATTTTGTAAACATCACTTTGTTTTTTCCAATATATCCAATTCATTACGGCACTATGGATGTGTGTGTTGAGGGTGCTACTGTAGTCGATGTTGTCATGTATCGGGAGTGTGTTCTGTCTCTGTATATTTGTCAATACATATATATGTAAGATGTGTTTGTATTTATAATAAATATGTAACCTTAAGTAATTTACAATAGTTGCATTCCATCTATCTATATCATTCATAAATTGTCCTATGGTATATAATGGGCGTTGATATAAAATCACTTTCACAGGGTGGTGGATTGTCGAGTAGCAACGTTTACGACTTGTGATGCATCCTTCTTAATTAGAATGTTTAGCACTTATCTAGAAAATCTTTTTGACAAGTTTTAACTACATGAACTGAAACAGAACATTCAATGAAAACTTAAGTCACCAGTATATCAAGTTATTGGTCCCCAACACATTAAGAGTTTTGTGTACTACACGGAATATTTCTTCTTTTGGTGACTCTTCTCTTTCTTAACGTTCAAAGACATTCTTGCGTCTTCCTTATATCTCTGAACAGACATGATATGAAAGTTGTTCGTTCATGTAATTTTTTCGTAGCGCTTTCAACCAGTGTGGAAAGAAATCAATATAAATAATCGATATAGTAAACAAATAAATTAAATAATATATAAAAGACAACTGTTCCAAGTTTTAATCTGTAATAAAGTATATGTAGCAGTAACATCACACAATAATTTTTTGACCCTTACTCGAAATATTTTATTTTCCTTTTAAAAAATTAGAGGAAAAAAATTTACTCTGGAGTAAAGTATTGAATTACTTTAATAGAGAAGTTCGTTGATTTTGGGGGGGGGCATATTATCTTAGGCACCTCGTGTGTGTGATATTGATTAAGAAACGGAATGTTATTTCATTTTACACCGTCCAATATCTGCAGCTTGATGTTTAGGGTTAGCGGGTTAATTTCTATATTTTTAAAAGAAATCTAAAAATCGTTCGATTTAAAAACAACCGGATATTTGACAGGTTAGGAGGGCACTTGCTCGCTAATTGATTTTTTTCTTAGTGAGGCCCGTTTTTTGGGGTGTGGGAATTGCAAATCGATTAAACTCCAAGTAACAGTCGTGCACCGTCTAGAATCGCAAGATTCCTGGTTCCCGAATACCTGTCCCCACCCAACATGATTAGTACAGACTTGGGTATCCATGAAATCTGTGTCGCGTAAAATAGACGGTGCTGAGGTGCTATGTTTTTGCCTTTCTTCTACTGACACCAAACACCATCTTCCCTGTCTAGTGCAAGCGAAAACGGGGACTACGACACGCTTCCGACTTTCTACTCAGTATGGACCTTTCAAATAAGCTAATCTCTCACCCCCATCAATAGCCACTTAGGGCAAATTATGCCAGTTGGAAGCACTTGGAATCTCTTTATGTGCGATGCTCTATCTCACTTGCTAATGCTTGGTATGTACGAATTGGGAAGGCTAAAGAATTTCTTTCAATGACGAGGAGATAAAAATATTAATATGGAGATATATATTCTTCTCAAAACATTTGCATTTGTTTATTTTGTACCTGGGATGCAAGTTTAGTACATCAAGGATTTACAGTTTCGCTTTCATCTCGGACACATTTCGAACCGGTAGTTATTTTTTACACCAGAAGTGCTGCCGAAGGAAAACAGGGTGACTGTTCGAACTAATTAGAGGAACACGTAGTTATTGCTATATTATATTACAAATCTTACAATGCAAATACAGAGTAAAAGCTTCAATCTTCTTTATTATCCTTTGTGCGTCCTTTAAGATTATAGAATATTTTCAGAATTTAATTTTATCCACTTCTTGGCAGACGACAGTTTATTAGAAAATCACGTTTAGATCCTCATTATTTATTACCATGATATTGTCGATACCATGCATCTCGTTTTTTTTCCTTATTTTTATTTTTAATCTTTCAACTCTCAGAATGAATGATAATGAACATAGGTCTACTCAAGTCTACAGTATAATTACTCTCTTTTTTTCTTTTTCCTCTTCTTCTTTGCTTTTCTTTATTCTTTTGAAAATTTCATATTTAAAGATGATAATATAGTCCGAACAAAAGTTTTCTCCTGCGTTTTTCTTAGTAAGTTAACTTTATCTCAAATCAATCGCAAACGATGACGATGACTATTGCTAATTGAAGGCGATGTAAAAATGGTTATAAAAAATAAAGAAAAGAAAAATGACTCTCCCATTGGTGGAGCCACACAGGACGTGCTTTGTGCTATGGTCTGTTGGCGCGCTTTTAAAAACAGATTGTATTAGAATAGAAACGATCCATTATGCAAAACCGTTCAGACCGCCGACGTCTATTCTCGTCTGGACGAGAGCGCAAATGGCGAGGATGAACGCTAGCAGCGGTGGGATAGGGCATAATAACGGGGAAAATCAGCAAGCTGTGAAGATGTCGAGAATGTGAGTGATAGAACAAGAAGCATTAGCGAAGCTGGGAAGCGAATGAGCTGACGCCGCTGCACTACGGAATTGCTTGCACAGTAATTGAATACACATGCAGCAAATGAAATATTTGTTGTCAGAGTGCGCAAGGAAGAAGAAAAAAAAAGCATTTATTGTCGAACCTAAATGATTTCAAAGTAATTTCAAAGGCGGGGGGGGGGTGTACAGTAATAATGCAAATGTCAACAATTTAAATGGAATTCATCATTTTTTGTCATGCATGACAATGTCTCTGTCTGTCTGTCTGTCTGTCTCTCTCTCTCTATATATATATTAATATAATATATAATTGAAAGAGAGAGAGAGAGAAATGTAGAGAGAATGGAATCGTAATATAGAGGATTTCAGTGCATTCGTGTATTTATAAATTATCCCTCTGTGTAAAAACCTGCTCGACGGGATAAAGCACTATTATTAAATTAGTCTAGACTTATATATTATATATAGCAGATATCTTACACGCACACACACACACACACACACACATATATATATATATATATATATATATATATGTGTGTGTGTGTGTGTGTGTTCATTTCATATTTCGCTTAACTTCTCAATCTCTCACTTTGATTCTTTATCTTTATCTACGCCTTTTTATATATATATATATATATATATATATATATATATATATATTAGTGTGTGTGTGATATATATAATGTGTAATTAGGGATCACATATGTAAGATTTAGTGTATATAAAAGTTATATATCTTTTAGTTTCTCTCTCACACATACACACTTTCTCTGTAAACCTCTCTATATATACATATATGCACATAATGTGAGAGAAAACGAATTAAAATTAATTAAATCGATTATTTAAGGCCAAAGTTTTATTTTAGTCGAAACGTAGTAATATAATGAACATCACTGAAAAAAAGAAAAATAATATTACATATGTAATTAATTTTTGATGCATTTTAAATTACGTACTAAATAAACATGTTAAGATTTTAAAACATGTTTTAACACCCTGTGGATTGAATAAAGGGTTGGGTTCAAAGTTCCGTGATGGCTCCCGATTACGACAGGAAGGTTCCCGAGTTCGAATAGAAGGTTTCCGAGTCCGAGAAAGTTCCCGAGTCTAACAAGAAATTCCTGAAGGCCGGAGGGGCACATCGGACGAAACGTTGTACAGATAACAATGAAAATGAGGACAATAGTCCGAATAATACAGATAATACCCAAATGTATAAGTTCTTACAGAGGCATCGATAGAGATATGATGAAAATCAGGAAAATAAATCCATTATCTCGAAAGCAAGCTGCGATATTAAAACATTTTATGTATACGTCAGGGAAGGAAAAAGAGAGTAATGTGCAGTAAAAACAACAACAACAAAAAAAAAGGAAATAATGGCAAAATAAAAGCAGAATTTATCTTCAAGATTACTTCAGCTTATTTTTTCTTTTTCCTGTCCCATGTGCTTTTCCTAGTTATGTTTGTGTTGGTGGAGTTTTCTGTACAAACTTTGAAAAAATGGATGCAAGAAAATGGATGGTAACAATGGAACGGCACGTGCCCCGCAATTTTCCGTTCGATGGAATTGAAATGAGGGTGCCATTAAGAAAAGATCACCAGAGAAATAGTCAAAGAGAAAGATTATGTACTCATCATTTTTAAAAAAAATTCTGCTATTTTTATTGACCTATGATAGTACATGTAATCGCAAAACGGGCACACACATACACACACACACACACACATACACACACACACACACAGACACATATATATATACGCTCATATATCTTATATTTATATTCACAACTCTATATAGTATATATAAGGTACATGAGTGTGGTATTATATATATATATATATATATATATATATATATTTATATATAAGAGAGAGAGACACTCATATAAGGTGTATATATATATACTTATATATCTTAGCTCATATACCTTATATATATATCTATATACTTAATATATATATTACAACCATATAATATATATATATACACTCATATACCTTATATATATATATATATATATACCTTATATATATATATATATTACACTCATATACCTTATATATATAGTATATTAAAATATAGTTATATATATATATATATATATAATAACACTCATATACCCTGTAAATATGCTCATATACCCTATAATATAATATGCAAACTATTATACCCTAATATATATATTATATATATATATATATATATATCAAACTCATATACCATATATAATATATATATATATATATATATATATATAAAACTCATATACATATATATACTCATATACTATAATAGTGTGTGTGTGTGTGTGTGTGTGTATATAACCTATGTATACAGGTGGCAAAAAGTACCAAAAAATCACGATACTTTTTTACATACTTGTCAATTCCTTAAGCGGATTTGAATTCAGAGTGGTCATTCTCCTAGACTGGTTACCTATACAAGTTTAAAGAGTTCATCCTCCCCTGCTATTGACACATGGCTGCAGGGGAGATATTAGCGATGGGTGAAATTCAAACAGGCTCGTCCAGGATTTGAACTCGGTTGGCCGTATTCATTTCCTACAATATATAACAGTATATAATAATGTAATTCAATGTGTTTAGGTTTGTTCGTCAAAAGAATATAGAAGATATTTGTTATTTTTAATTTTTAATCTTTATTTTCAGCATATTACATATTTAGATTGCACACTGATTAACTGTTTTCTTAGTCTGTATGATTCTATGGTAGTAAGATCATTTTGCTTATATATCTCTAACGTTAATTACAGTCTAGCACTATTACCCATGTTTGTACGGTTTCTGCAACGATTTCCATTTTAATCATATGATTATCTGTCTTTGATAGTCCAATATTATCTACACGCATGTATCATAAAACAAATCCAATTAGATACTCTAGTTCACTCGAGGAACACAGATATATTTTCTTGTCATATTTTAGGCTAATTAAGCAACAGCATCAATTACTCAACCACATTTTTATACATACGCACACAAAAAAACATTTACACCCCCCCCACACACACAAACATACCCTCCCCATATATATATATATATATATATATATATATATATATGTCAGAATCTTACCCTAATCTTCGAAGCGTAACTATTAGTAGGTATATCTGACTCATTAGGATTTGCTTTATTATTTGCTCTACTTAGGTATGTGGCACTTTTTACATTTTAGTTTCAGACAATCCTGGCTGTTATATATCATTATTTTTATTTTGACAAAGTGTTATAATATGTTAAACTAATATTTTCGGTTGGTGTGGACCCTCTTGTCTTTCTTTTTCTTTTTTTTTTTTTTTTATTTTTCACCAGCTGAAGTTTGGTAGTTAATTTTTTACTAACAAATTATTTGCCGGGGTTGTTCTTAACAACAAGCCTCATAATATCATAGAAACCAAGAAGCCACTCGGGAATGAAATCACCCAATGCGAAGTGGACTATTCTTGATTTCAATGAGTACCAACTGTCTTGGCACTGGTTCAGTTGTGGGCTTAGCTAGTTGCTGTTGTTCAAACAACAGTACACTAAACTCAATCATGAGTTTTAATAAAAAAACGAGGAATTGGAAATCAGATGAAGAATCAAAACCATCCAGACAACATCAATTGTTAAAAATCGGCTAAATACTCAAAAATACTCTTGGAGAACCGCGGAGTCTTGCTGCCACTCCGACTCCTATGAAAGACCTTCATCTTACGCTGGTATAAACAAGTCACAACGAGTGAAATACTTATAAAAACTAAAAAGTAACTTTCTAAAAAATGCATTTTGATCTTATAAAAATCTGTGGTTGAATTCGTTGGTTTAAAGTATTTGTTGAGAATGTAATTCAAAGTCGGCCTGTTATATCATGCATGTGTTCACAGGCATGTAATATAAGTGTCCGTTTTTCTACGCAGATATGACACGTGTAATCGGAAACATGAGGTTTCACTTGTATATATATGTATCCACTCGTTGGCGAGAGTCTGCATAACATCTCATAATCACCTGTCCTTATATATCTTTAGCTCATTAGGATCTCTTACTAATCATGATTTCACACCGTTGATAGCTGCTGAGATACGGTGAAGAAAGTTTGGCTCAGAAAATAATTAACCTATGAGGATCCAACTTTCTAGCATCAACCAACATCTCCTAGTATCATTCATGGTTGACGTTGAGACATAGATCAGATATTGCGTTAAGAAATTTAAGGCAAGTACACAGTTTGTCATTGATAATGGCCGTATATTGTCACAGAAATCAACCGAACATAATAGGAATATAGCGACAAACATCAATTAGTATAATTCCTCTTAAAACCTTCAAACTATACTCACTTTGGTGAATCAGAGAGGTCACATATCTGATTGTATTGAATACTATTAGAAGAATGACACTATAAATATTGTTTATTTTAAAAAAGTTTACTGATAATCATCATGTTCAATATTAATTTTGCGCACGATGAAAATCTAAAACTCAATATACAATTAGATAAAGAAAGAATAAAATAAGGAATGGAAATACCGTATTACACATATATATAATAGAGAGTATGAAGGTAATAATATCATGTGCATTAAAGATAGCTGGAATTTTACGGAACGTTAGATTATAAGATATAAAATTTACATCTCCACAAGAGAGATTTTGAACAATATTTGGAGGTATGATTATAACGTCCTAAATGCAGGAAATACTATATAT
Organism: Doryteuthis pealeii; assembly: GCA_023376005.1. NCBI lineage: Eukaryota > Metazoa > Mollusca > Cephalopoda > Myopsida > Loliginidae > Doryteuthis > Doryteuthis pealeii. Next base: position 12,640 of record JALAJA010001179.1, read on the forward strand.
TATGAGACGTTTTTCTTTATAAGGACCTTGCTGAATTTAATATTATGCCTCTAAAACTCGATCTATAATATATGTAAGGTCGAATTAAAATCAAATTGACCTCTTACCAATAAATATTTACTATACATCGAAAGATTTACCTTAAAGTATATTGGTGTGACAGGAAATTTGTCTAGAATTGTATTAACACGCAAAACAAGAGATTACGCATCAGTCCGCGCTAGACGCGTCTACGGGGCTAAGAAACCGCACAATGTTCCTAGGTTTCGATTATCCACGGTCCTAGCCAACTCAGCGTATGACGTAGCCAGGGATCTGTGGGTAAAGTTCACGCGCGTAGGATGTCTGGTACGGTAGGGTGTGGCGCTCGGCACCCGGGAGTCAAGGATGCTAAAACAAGCGACTGCTCTATAGGTATTCACTATTGTGCTATGATGAAAAAAACGCGGAGAAAGAACCTCCACCTCCCTTTTCGTTTGGCCGATACCGACCATTAAGGCTTGCCGACCGAAGACTTTTTAAACATATATATCTGAATATATATTTTGTCACTAGTCAAATGCTTTATATTTTACAAATATATTAAATATATTGACGACTTTTTGGATAACTACTTAATGCAACTAAAATGAAAACGTGGTGCAACAGTTGAATGAGATGACTAAATAATAAATAATAATGGTATAATAGATAATATATAATATTTAATATTATATATGTTATATATTTATAGTAGAGATAAGTGTTGTAACTTATATTATAGTATCAGGTACTTAAAAAGCCATTATAAAAAATATATGTTGAATGTATTCTCAGGGTAAAAAAACAATTCTTTTTATTAAATACACGTAAAACAATTAAACCTCTATATAGACAGCATCTTGGTGTTATTACTTAACATCCCTCGAAATGTAATACTTTTATATACAATCAAACAATACAATAACCCATTACTTATTTAAAACCAAATATTAATTTCCATAATGCTCAGTACACATAACATTTTATAAAATGTCCTAATAAACACCTTACTCATCAATTCTTCTCCTTTCCAGCCTCTCCACAATTAATTAATTTATTTTTTATAAACTGTGAAACGAACATCACCTTATACCTGATTGAATTGGCATATCTGAGTGCCAAGAAAGTACTGCGGGAACTCGTTGAAACATTATGGTGAGCTTGTGGCACGAAATACCAACAAACTCTTTAAATATAAAGTATGGAGTTTCCGCAGACAATACTCGTATATAATTACAAGAGATCAATTAACACTAACATTCTTTTAAATCAGGTAAGATTAGATTGTCTTTGTTTAATTTATCATATTTATACTATAACTACTTAGTACGCATATACTCGTATATATATATATTTAATATATAATATATATATGTGTGTGTGTGTGTGTGCGTAACTCTTTTGTTATTGTATGTATATTAAGATGAAATCATGTGTATACCTACATTACTTAAATCAAGTGCATATATATTAGTAATAAAAAATTCACTAAGGAGAGGGATAAAATATACCCTATATTATTGTTATAATGAAAGGGCTATTCGCTTCGCGTCATTTTATATATTCTAAATATGTGCATGCCACGACTCGAGATAAATAAACCACTTAATCATATATACTAAAGGAACATGGGTTATATTAATATAGTCTGTATCAATGATATTTTAAGGGTATATGCTGAAGAGTTAGTTAACTTTATATTATGGGTAGAGGGATTAGTATATTAAGGGGGGGGGGTGAGGACAGCACGAGCAAAACTAAGGCATGTGGATGTAAACTTTTCTACGCTCTTATTTTAATGAATCAAGCGGTTAAACTTTTAAATAGAATAATCTGCAAGAGAATTAAATGAAGAGTTGTGGATTTACAGGGGTGAAAATGATCGATCAATATGATAAGGATCCATGACTTTAGGCTGACGAGAAATCATCTACACCAATAGAAATGGATTTCAGAGGGTCGGAAAAGACAGAAGAAGCTGATTGTGGGATAGTAGGGGAAAAGGTGGTATTGAAATCCAGACAAGAAAAACAAAACTTTATCAATGAATTGTGACAGAAGGAATGTCCATTTTATAATAAGATATGGATAAAGATGTGGCTGCAGACTCATCGCACAGAAATAGACAAGGGAGAATTAAATAAACGCGGAATAACACACACACACACACCAGCACCACACACATAATATATACTATTAATATCTCTTATAGGATACTGTAACTATTTATATATATATGAACTATAAATATTATAGGGTTATACTTGGAATAGTTGTATTCCGACAGAGTATTGAAAAAGAGAAAATTGAGACAGAAAAAAAAAAGTCTTATTGGTATTAATTGAATGAAATTTTAATTATGTGTTTTTACATTATCAATTGTACAACCCATATCATCGATCATATAATATACTATAAAAGTTAGAAGTATGTGTTATCCCTCCCCATCTAAATTCATATGATTTAATCCTCCAGTTTTCATTTCAACATAACGTCGATTTAGTTTCCATTTTTCTCCAACTTTCAATACATACACGTAAAGCTCAGAACGTTAGGCATACTATATCACCTATATATTATTACATTATATTAATATAATAAATATCATATATATATATGATAGTAGTATCTCTCTCTCATCCTCTCTTACACTGTCCAGTGTGGGGGGAGGATTATATGGAAATAAAACTCAAGAGATGGTTATGGTACGAAAAAGAAAAGACATAATTCGTAAATGGCTGATACGATTAAATAAAATATAAACTCAAACGAGAACCGTTAAAAGACGTTGGTTTTTGGGGAGAGGTGGGGAGGGGAGCAGTGGAAGTATATAAACATTTCATAATCTAGGACATTATAAGGATGGATAAAAAAGTGTTGTTAATTGAAAGTAATTGAGATTAATCTTTTTCAAATATAATAAAAAGTAATGGGATACATGTAAAAAGAGAAAATGTTCTTGATCCGTTGGCATCGTTTTTTTATTAGGAAATAAGATGCCCTAGTGATTGACAATACTACTACTTTTCTCTTATTTATTAATGTCCTGACGAATGTTATTGATAAAAAACCGAGTTGGTTATTGGTACGTATGATGACTTTCACCACCTATAATAATTAATATTGGTGTTTTTTCGAGTATGTTCTTGAGGGTTTTTCTATTGTTCTACACACACGGTATAAACAGATTACACAGATATATTTACATATAAAGAGGGTTTTGTAGATGTTGCTTGAAGCATTGTGTATATATTGGAGGGTTTGTTGGTTGGTTT
>JALAJA010001180.1:0-2500 GCA_023376005.1 Doryteuthis pealeii
CGCTACCTGTCAATAAGAAATTCAGCAACTCTCATGTCTCTGGACTTGATTGGCTTGCTGGAATCGTTGTCAATCATTACCCGGATCTCACAGCAACAAATTCGGGATTAGTTTCTCATTAGAAGGATCAGAGTGAGGTTTCCGAGCTGTTGGACCTTAATAATCGCAAATGTGCTCAGTGAATTCTTTTCGAATCCTCTGCACTGTCCTCAAATTGGCAAGCAAACACACTGAAATCGTTGTATTGGAGCTTCCGGCATGAACGCCAAGCAGTTTTTTCAAAATTTCTGGAGGAGTAAAATGCGTCATAGTGATGCTTTCTTAACAGACAGTGTCCAATCGACTAGTTTGCTGCGTAGTAGATAAAACGTATAATAAATGAAATACATGCGCGAAATTATCAATTTAAAATGTTAGGAAATTTACTCACCACTGAAGTGTGTAATAATCAAATTCTCTCTCTCTCTTCTCTCTCTCTCTCTCTCTCTCTCTCTCTCTCTCTCTCTCTCTCTCTCTCATATATATATATATAATATATTTGAATTCAGTTTTTATCTCTCCCAAGAAAAGCAGTTGCATGCATACATTTCCCAAGCGTACTACATCGCTATGTTGTGTGTGTGTGTGTGTGTGTGTGTGTGTGTGTGTGTGTGTGTGTTTGTGTGTGTAATTGATAAATAAGGGTAATTTTGTTTAAAAAAAAGGAATTTTTCTTCAGAATTTTTGCAATTGATTTTCTTGAAAATGGTGCAGTGTAAACAGTTCTTCCTACAACCAACTACATCTAAAAATCAAGAAAAAACTATATAAAAATATTCTAAAAGAAGCATACTACCACAAATTTATTGCCAACGCTAGCATATTATATATATATATATATATATATATATATAATATATATATATGTGTGTGTGTGTGTGTGTGTGTGTATATATATGGTTGTGTTATTTAACGGTAACTAGAAATATACATTTATGGAGGACAGTATAGTCTTACAAATGGCCAGAAGTGCAGAAGACAAGAAGAAAGCGCGAGTCATTAAATAATAAGATATAGTCAATTTACAAAACATTGCACTGTAACAGACGCTCTTAGATGCACCACACATATATCATTCTCAAAAAATAAATACATTAATTGATGCACTGTGTTGAGATTCCATCTGCCATCCCTGGAAGTCTGTCTTTTACATAAATTTGAGCTAATGTGTACCCATAGAGTTTGGAAATATTGGGCGTCCCTTAAATTGGTACATTTGGTCGACAGGGCCTAAAATACACCAAACTGCATCCTATGCAGATGGATAACACTTCCCCGTAATAAAAAGGGATAACACTAACTGTATTTGTTGGTGAGGCTCCAGCCCGGGAGATCTGGGGAGGGTAAAGTAACTCCTTTATTTCATTAATGCCTGATCTATTCTAAGTCACACATGTTGTGATCTGTTAACGAAGTGCTGTGAGAAGATTTTTTTTGTTATGTATATAATTAAAGAATAATGGAGGCGCGTGTATAATGTTTAACGTCGAAGGAAATGGGCACGACGAGGCGAACTCAAATTCTGGACGAGACTGTTTGCATTTCACATAGCACTAATCCCTTGCGAAAGGCATGAATCCAATGTTACCCGCTGATTGTGGGTATCTTCTGAAGTGGAAAAAAACTAAGAAAGAAAACCCTGACGAAAACATCAGTATGGAGTTCAGTGGTGTAAAGCAGTGTCAAGCAGCTCCTGCAAACAACTGCCACCAACGTATTGGTTGACTATTACTTCGGATCAAACCAATGATCAGAGAGTGAAGCCATGTTGCTTGAGCAACACAGTTTCTTCACACATCTTGCTCGGGAAATTGACTCGTAGGAAATTGACTCGTCGACCGAGTTCAACCTGGACGAAACTCTTTACATTTCACATAGCGCTAATACCTTTGGAAATGTATGCATCCAACTATTCTCCCTCCAAATATAGGTAAATAGTAGGGTAGATTGGAATCTTTAACCTTGGTTAGGCAACTAGTCTAAGAGAAAGAAAACTCTGAATTCAAACCTGTTAAACTCCAATTAAGAAATTGACCGTGTGTCGCATTTTGCGGAGGGGATGGTAAATATATACATATTGCACAGGCTTTCTATGCCCGGAAAACCTAGTTTTCTAAGACTGCTATGCCGGTACAAAAGTAATTAGAGACCATGACTGTGAGAATGACGTCGGCATAAAATAAGCCAACAAGGGTTTACAAACCGTAAATCAACCAATTAACCATCAAAGAAAACCAACCAACCAACCAACCAACCAACTAACCAAGAAAACCAACCAACCAACCATACTAACCAACCAATAAAATCAACCAACCATAACTAGGTGTGCAGCGTGAATTGTTTCTTATTGATCATGTGGTATTCGCGGTAGTTGATTATTCACGGGTGGCCGGATGTGCAGGAAATACTTCATGCCCGTTTACGCATTGTGACTTTCATAGAAGGGTCAAATATCGCACCT
>JALAJA010001180.1:5000-21791 GCA_023376005.1 Doryteuthis pealeii
CTCAATGCCTTTATTGGCGTTGAGTTAAGAGTTCTAAGTAACAGTTATCTCTAAACTGCAGGTTCAACCTTGGTCAAGGGCGACAGTAACATAGAATAATAATTAACACAGCTTAATATCTATGGTTAGCGGAATGGGAACAGGATTCCCCCGTGGATTGAATAAAGGGTTGGGTTCAAAGTTCCGTGATGGCTCCTGATTACGACAAGAAGGTTCCAGAGTTTGACAAGAAGGTTCCCGAGTTCCAGAAAGCTCCCGTGTCCGACAAGAAATACCTGAAGAAGACCGGAGGGCGCATCTGCCGAAACGTTATACAGATAACAATAAAGATAAGTACAATAATCCGAATAATCCAAATAATACTAAGATTATTATACTTTTTACATATTGAACTATTTAGCAATAGTTCTTCAGTAAACATATCAAACGTTGTAATAATTAAACTTTCATACTGTGATATATATATATCAACAGGTTCTGATAGTTTAATTATAAAAACTAAGATAGGAGTTCTAAACATCGAATTGCTATGAGATCCTCGTAGCAATTCGATGTTTAGAACTCCTATCTTAGTTTTTATAATTAAACTAGCAGAACCTGTGGATATATATATCACAGTATGAAAGTCAAATACTAATCAGAGGGATCAATAGTATAAAAAAAAAGAAAAAAAAGTATTATCTGCGTTATTCGGACTATTGTCCTCATCTTCATTGTTATCTGTACAACGTTTCGGTCGGTATGCCCTCCGACCTTCTTCAGGTATCTCTTGTCGGACTCAGGAACCTTCTCGGACGCGGGAACCTTCTTTCCGAACTCGGGAACTTTCTTGTCGTAGTCGGGAACCTTCTTGTCGTAATCGGGAGCCAGCACGGAACTTTGAACCTAACCCTTTATTCAGTCCACGGGGTATCCTGTTCTCATTCCGCTAACCATAGCTGGGGTAGGAGCTGTGTTAATTATTTTTCTATGTAACTGCCGCCGGTCAGGATTGAACCTGAGATCCAGAGATAACTGTCACTTAGAACTGTCTTAACCTAACTACCTTATCCACCATGTGTCCAATTGGACAATTAGAAAAAAAAAAAGGTTGAGAACTACTGGCCCAGACGTTGGAATATCTTCACTCCATCAGGAGTCATCTTCAGCTGTTTCTCCAAAAAATGCCCATTGTAGTGTGCAATTTGGAACTCCCGACCTGTCCTCCTCATGAATTTCAATGGGCTGTGTAAGTGACTCGCAAGAACGTGCTCCATTTGTTTTGATTGCGTTCTAGGACCTTTATCTTTGCACAAACAACTAGTGGTTCCGAATGTCTTCTATCCAATCGTTGATTGGTTTGATTTCCTGAAATGTGTTCTACAGAGTCGTGCCATGACAGAGTACACAAAATGCCTTCACAACAGCTATAGTTTTCAGCACACTGGCAGACAATAGAGCTTAAATAGTAAACTTGAAACGTTTCTCTAGAAAATTATAAACACAGACACAAACACAGACACACACACACACACACACACACACATATATATATATATATATATATATATATATATATATATATATATATACTAGCAAAAGTACCAGATCTATGACCGGACTATAACAATTTTACCACCAGGTAGTGAGTGCAGGGATGTACTCATTTCAGATATTTCTGTACCTATGAGTGGGGTGGGAGTTTTTTTTTAGTTTTAGAACTGTCTTTTTTGTTACAGTTAGAAATTGTGTTGACACTATTTCAAAGCTGCATTGTGGAGACGAGATGGGTGGGTGTGTCAGCTAAACGTTAGTTTTTGTTTTTTGAAATAAATATTCATATTTTCTTTCATACAGCGCCGGAGTCTTCTGTCTGGGAAGTTCAAAGCTAAACTCGTGTTGACTTGAGTAGGATGGGGGTTGGAGGGGGTGTGTACTGTATTTTTAAAATTTTTTGTTAATTATTGAATTATATCGCTTAATTATTAAAAGATCAAAACCCAAATTTGTGTGTTTCTTAGTTATAAGCATATCAAGTAGTATGCAAGATTTCAAATCTGAATAATTTCTAGTTTGTGAGTTATAAGTCGACACGTACATACCAAACTTCCTTATTATATATATATATATATATATATATATATATATATATATATATATATATATATATATATATATTGTTAAAGAGATAGATACATAGATACATACATACATAATATAGTCTGCTTTATTTATAAGTAAATAGTGCTCAACATCGTGGATAGAGCATGTATATCTAAGTTAGACTAGCGAGAACATGGAGTCAGCGGCACTTGGCTATTGAAAGTTTTCCGCCTATGCGATTCTTGGAAATACCCTAAACCTTGGAAATGCTAGCAATAGGGTTAGGGTAAGGGTAAGGGTAAGGGTTATTGTTAGGGTTTGTGTTGGGGTTAGGCTACTTCGGGAGTTTCCGTAATCTAATGCTATTTATACGTAAAATGCGATTCTAATTATATATCTTGCGCGCTATTCTGCATTTGTACCAGTTGTATTTATAGATATGCTGAATGTTCTGTAAAGAAGATATACATCTCGTATGCCGTCAAATATTATAATTCAATGAAAATAAATATCTGAGATTATTAATACATTTATTATAAATAAAGCAGACTATATGTATCTATGTATCTATCTATCGAACAATATATATATGGATACTTTCGCGAAATATCGAAGTGTATGTAACAAAGGTATTCCTTTAAAAATCGGTTGATGTTCTTGATAAGGTAGGTACTGAGCCAGCTCGTTTACCACGAGCAGGACGCTGACAGTAGGTGTGACACTCCACTTCAGATTTAGAAACAAATTCCCTCGTCTAGCACGAGTAAAAAGAGAATAGACTCATTAGCGCAAAATCAGGGATATTGTTTATGTGACTTAAGTAGAGCACCAAACCAACAATCAGATCCCTACTTTCTTGTGGCGAATGATTTATCGACTGAGCTAAATATTGTGATTCAAAATTAAACCTAATGGTCGGCAAGGGACCTTTAATCCTGTATCAATAACAGATTAGTTTTCAAAAATGCTGTAAACGTTTGATCTTAAAACACGCTCTATGCTAGATTCCTTTTGAGAAGTTTCTCTCTCTCATGCATATATTATTATTGCCTTTATTATTATTATTATTATTATTGTTATTATTATTATTATTAGTCGCAAATATGTGGCATTCAGCGAGGATCGAACTCGCTATTCAGTGGTAATGGTTCTGATGTTATGTCTCGATGATCCTGGCTCCTCTGATAGTTTTCAAGTACATTCAGCTTATAATCTCTACCTTAGGTCTGAAAGCAATATAAGCGACAACTGATACTCGTTCATTTTTGGGCAGGGGAAAAGCCATCATCCTTATGAACGCTGAAAAACCAGATATCTATTGTTTCTTTTCCTCCCTCTTCTTAAATTCTGGCGGCAGCTATAGCAACTTCGTGACCCATCTATACATTAATACTCATATCCCTTAAAAGTACGACCATTATCATCTTGCAATACCCTCTGATTAAAAATGAGAACGTCCAAATTGTCCAAGATAAAAATGATTATCTGGTGTTGCTTATCCTCCGAATTCTTATTTCTTATGAGTGTTGTCACCTCAGCTAAATAATAGACCATACCGTTTTTATTATAAAGAAAGAAAGGGAATTAAAGAGACATGCTAAACAGAAAAAATATTATTAAAAAAAGAAAGAATTGAGGAAAGAAAGAGAGGGGGCCTTAGTGTGCGGAAGCGATAACGCTAATCTGTTTCACTCAAAAATAATGAAAAGATGTAAAGAAGGAAAGAAAGAAAAAAAGAATGAGAGTTAAATCAAGATTATTATATTTTTCACATATTTAACTATTTTGCATTAGCTCTTAAGTAAACACATCAAACGTTGTAATGATTAAATCATCATACTGTGCTATATCCTCAGGTCCCGTTAGGTTTAAAATAATGACGATATTGCCAGAATCTCAATCATTGAATTTGCCATTATATCAATCATGTGCAAGGGATTGTTATTGATGATGAATAAGATGACTGATTGATGGTAACTCTTAATATCAGCGCCGGGTCCCGGCACAGTCCTGAGAAAGTTTGTCTAGAAAACTGAGAGTTGCCTATGCTGAAGGTCTCCCTTCGTCACGACAAAGGATAAGGACACGTTTCTCTACAACTGGCATTAGTTTCTATAGTGGATCTGAAAACGATAGGCTGCGATTACTAGTTTTGAATTCATCTCTCTCTCTCTCTCTCTCTCTCTCTCTCTCTCTCTCTCTCTCTCTCTCTCTCATATATATATATATATATATATGTGTGTGTGTGTGTGTGTGTGTGTGTGGAGTGGCTTATTGTCGGTAGCAGGTAAACCAAGGAACCACAAGAGGCCTGGTTCGATACCGGCCCTCGCCAATTCGATCTGTGCGGTAAAGGGAGGTGCTGACGGTAGGTGTGGCACTCCACTTTAGACTTAGAAACAAATTCCCTCGTCTAGCACGAGTAAAAAAGGGAATAGACAAATTAGCGCAATACCAGGGATATTGTTTTTGTGACTGAATTAGAGCACCACACTTACAATCAGATCCCCACTTTACTGCACAGACCCAAATTATGTTACTCATGCGCTGGGTTGACGAGGGCCCATATCAAACCCGGTACCTTGTGGCGGATGATCTATCGACTGAGCTTAAATATTGTGATTCAAAATCAAACTTAATGGTCGGCAAAGGGACCTTAAATCCTGTATCAATAACAGATTAGTTTTCAACAATGCTGTAAACGTTTGATCTTAAAACACGCTCCATGCTAGATTCCTTTTGAGAAGTTTCTCTCTCCCACACACACGCATATATTATTATTATTATTATTATTATTATTATTATTATTATTATGTTACACCTCATGAGTTTGTCACACCAGTGATGATTTTTCACTGGAGTCTGAGAGCAAGTCTCCTCAGGTCTCCAGGACACTTCTAAGTATATTAGTCGATTTTTGTAATGTTGTAGTTACTATAATTATCATCATCATCATCATCATCATCATCATCATCATCATCATCATCATCATCAGTAGTAGTAGTAGTAGTAGTATGCTGTATTTCTCTCCTTCTGACCTTATCTACACGAATGCACACACACAAAAAACAATACGCACATACGCACATTACACACACACACACACACACACACACACATATATATATATATATATATATATATATATATATATATATATTGCTATGTCTGCATTGGTGCCTGTGTGGGCTCAAATTTACATCGAAAAAGGGTAATTCTAAATTTACACATGTTATTTACTCAGCTTTGTTTATTGTCCTGACGACGGAGCTTAGAATTCGCCAACTGCCTCCCTGCAAAGGGATAAAACTCTCCACCCCACAAAAGGGATGTACTGGGTATAATACTAAATTACTGATCCTGAGACTCCAGTTTGGGAGTTCTGAGAAGGATGGAGTACCCATTATTTACCATTACTCGCAGTTCCATTCTGACCCGGAGATATAATCCCACATGTTGATCAAATAGATGCGGTTTTGTCATTCGCATTGGATAAGAATGAGCGAGATCATATAACTGGGTGCAAATAAATGATTATTATTAAATACAATTATTATTGTTAGGAAGACTATAATTGCTTACAAATTATTGGTTTTAGATAAGAATACTTGAAAACATAAAATTGTGTGCAAATAGATGTTTATTGTTAAATAGGAATACTTACTTTATAACATATTGTGTATATATTATTCTTATTGGATAGGAAACCCTGTGAGTGGGACTTAGAAAACGCGGACTGCAGCCTCTGCAAAAAAGTTAGAGTCATTCAATCAAAAAATGATGTCCTGTGTCTGACACTAAACTATATCTGATGGTGAGTCTCCAGCACTGCAGTGTATTCCTTCATTGCTACTACTGCTGTGTCCACTATGAGTGGTGGTATCTGTTAGGGTCCAATGTATAGATCAAACATATTTGTTTGTAAATTATTGGTATTAGACAGAAATAAAAAAAGTACAGGCAGCGGAGTATCCTATTGTCAGCAACAGCCGGACACCTAGGAAGTCTATCCCTTTTCACAAGCGCATGACAAGAGTGATTGTTTGTGAGGCGCCACACCTACTATTAGCTCCCCACTTTACCGCAGATATATACTGTGATAATCATAAGCAAAGTTGCCGAGAGTCCGTATCGAACCAGGAACCTTGTGGTTCCGAGGCGGATGCTCTGTTATTTATATATTTACCAACCCCTCCGCATGACCCGAATGCGACACAATGTCAATTTCTTAAGCGTAGTTTAACAGGTTTGAATTCAGAGATTTCCTTCTCCTTGACTGCTTGCCATACCAATTTTAAAGAGCCCAGTTTGTCCTACTATTTACCCACATCCGGAGGGAGATCAATTTGATTCATACCTTTCCCAAGGGTATTAGTGCTATGTAAAATGTAAACAGTCTCGTCCAGGATTTGAACTCATTTCGTCGTGCCCATTTCCTATGAAGATAACCATTACACTACGCGCTACCAATTATATTACATAGCTGTATGAAAAAACTCTTCAGGTACTTAAAAATGTAAATGTAAGCAAGTATACGATTCCTTACACTGGCATAAAATAAGCACAGACGGGTTGACATGTCGTTAAAATCAATCAGCTTTGCGTGTTATGGCACACATGTCTTAAATTGTTTTCAGTATCGACTGTTACTAAATGATATTTTATCTCAGTATAAAACTGGCTCACATCGTTCAGCAAGACTTGATCGTATGCAAATCTAAATTCAGACTTAGACGTAAAGAAATATTGCGCAGAAACAACAATACATATGATATTTTTCAAGGCCACAAGTTAGACATTATGAACAGCTCAGAATTAAGTCGTGATTGTTATTTATCCCATTTGTATATAACAAAGTACAAGATTCCCCCCACCCCACCCCCCAAAAAAAACGACTCTTGTTTGAAATTCTACCTCCTGATGAAGCCAATGATAACCATATATTTAAATTTTTTTTCTAAATATATTTTTAAAAGATTTTTTTTACATTGGTTTGAATTCTAGATCTCGACTGTTTTGTTTTAATTGAAGAAATATATCTACTTACATCTGTGTTATAGAGAAACGGTAAATAAGAGGGAAAATAATCAGTTATTTCAAACACAAGACCATCTAAGATGGAAACACATTTCTTTGTTTTTGTTCTTTTTTCTTTTCGGAAAGGAAACAAATATCTATCCCAGATGTGGCCAAACTTACACATTCCCTGAGTCAATTTTTCTAACCGCGATTTCTTGTACCCCATTAATTATTCAGCAAATATTTGTCTCTACTCCTACGCCAGAATTTGTGCGTTTGTTTGTGCATCTGCCCGAGGTTTATGGCCAAACGCAAAAAAAAGGGGACTGATTTTTTTAAAGGGATATTGACTTGACCTTGGTTTCCTACATAAACAAATACACCGGATAAAAAGTCTGTCTTCAATCTTTTCTTTTTCTTTTTTTTATCTGACCTCTGTTGTGACAAAAGCAGCCTTAGATCTAACTTGTCCCTTTATACAGTAAAAATTATTCCCAAAATATAGAAAACCTCAGATTTTCTAATAAAAAAAAAAGCTCGTATGGATAAAACCTATTAATTAAAAAATTATTTTACCGTTTCTCTATCACAAATATGTAAGTAGATATATTTCTTTGATGAAACCAGAACGTCGAGATCTAGAATTCAAAATATAGAAAACTTCGGATTTTCTAAAAAAATAAAACATAAAAATATATGGATAAATTGTATTAATTTTAAAAGATATTTTACTGCATATGCCATTCATAAGAAGAATGACCAGGTAAACAAATCTAATACAAAAAGTTTAATAGAAAAAAAGAATTTTAAAAATTAAAACAAATATTATAGCGCCTTAACATTCATAATGACTCTTAAAACATTTATGTTACAACTAAGCATGATGTGTTTACCTCTTTGGAATGATTGTGAAGATACTTTTTGGTGCCGTATTTAATTTGAGACTATAATACTTAAACTGACTTCCGAATGAAATAACACATGGGTTAACGTTAAAAAAAAACAACAACCAACCAACCAATCTAACTTTTTGTGTCATCTATTAACGATCGTTGGTTTACACAAAAGTAATCCCAAAGGTAAGGTCTCCAAAAACTGAAATCACAGAAACATTTATTGTTTATTTTCAATGATATTTACATCATTTTAAAGCTGAACATTTATTTATTTTTCTACATAATCCCCATTTCGGTCAATGCATTTTTGTAAGCGTTTGGAAAATTTTGTATGACTACATCAAACTAATTCACCGCCATCGACACCTCGAACGCACATTGCGGCTCTGAGATCTTTTATTTCGCGGTCCCATCCATTCGAGAGGCGGAAAAGACATGTCTTCTTACTGCTGAAGAAGACATGTGCGGCGGCAGCGAAGAAAAATCTTGCCATCTTCGCGATCCTCTCTTTTTCGGGTGGAAACCAGGGAAAGTGAAAAACCGACGCGATGGAAAACAGGAAGATTCACCTCATGGTCGTTGCAAACTCCTCCACCACTTGCGGACCTTTTTTTTTACATCATTGCAAGACTTGCTATGCACTTCCGTTAATTGGCACTGAATTTTAATCGGTTTAATGGCTTTTGCATTCAAAAACTGATTATCTGCACGGACTTCACTCTTGGCGGTTGCGTCAATCGGGAGATCCATCAGAAAGGACTGCAAAGCCAAGACTCGGCGTGAGAACGAGATACGCGCAGGGGCCGGATCAGACGCATGCAAAATAAACACAACAGTATTACCAAAAGTCACTCAAAAACAGTTTTCATGCGTCCCGAGCGCTTAGGAGACCTTATCATGGGATTACGTTTGCATGTTAAAATTTCTTCTATGTGAATTTAGAGTTTTCCATTTTCATGGGTGAACTGTTACAAGCTAGTGGATAGAGAATAAACCAGGAGTGGAGAATCTGTGATCTAAAAGTCATTCCAGACCACCAAGTGCGGCCTTCCACGGCCATATGTCAATGGACCTATTAAAATTACGCATCTTTACTTTAGAATCTGATATCCCAATGTTTTTTCTTTTTGAAAAAAGCGATCTCAAAATAGTCATTAAAAGTTAGTAACGCTCTTCATTTCGTTTAAGTGGTATATATTAATTAGATGTAAGACTTCTAGATTTCTTTTGTAAACAATCATTTAGAGTAGACAATGAAATTCAATGTGGCATTTAGACATGAAAAGGTTCCGCATCCCTGGCGCTAAAACCATATGTTTTGCTGCCGCCAATTCACTGTTTTAACCAGTGAGCTATCAGTTGAAAAAAAACAGTTTGAGCTACAGTGTCAACCCTAACGATTTAAAAAGCCTGGGGTTAAAATTAAAACCATATGCTGTAGACATTAAAGTATTCAATTTTTTTAAACTTAAAAAAATACAACTATTTCTATTTTAAGTAGGATTGTTTTGACAAAAAAAACAAACCTATTAAATCCTGGAAAATGATCTTACATTTTTATAATTACTTAAAAAATGCGTTCATCTCGTCCTATAGTGGGGGGGGGGATGTTGTATTACAACCAACAGAAAGGTGGCGCCATTGGTTAAAGCGGGAAAAAAGAAAAGAATCAAAAGAAAGACGTCATTGGTGCAGACAATTAATTGTACGGTAATAAGAAAACAACGATAATAAGAAAACAACACCGAGAAATAGTTTGCGTTAGGCGCAAATCAAAATGGAGTCTCTAATGAGGATTAAGTGTATTTTCTGCATGAAAAACGCGGGGGATTGAGAAAAAGAGAAATCTTTTGCCGAGTGGCCCCACCCGAGTCTTTCCACATGGTTTTCAACATTTTCTGGGTCTTCATTTTTGCCGCCCCCGTTTGTCTGTTACAAATTAATGAAACAAATAAGCATCTGCAAATCATCATATCCAACTTTGCACAAATCTAGAATACATGTTCCGGTAGAGAGGGTCGACTGAGGTGACATTTCTCTTTCTCTAGCCACCAAAATTAAATCCATGCATCCGGATAGTTTCTTCGGTACTCAGTATTCTCAGCGAAAATCTCAGAGGTATGGTTTGCATCTGTATTAAGAATTGAAAATCGTTTGCCTCCCTTCTATCGCCGTCCTGTCTAGCCTAAAATATACTGACAACATCCACTACAGACGGGTAAGACCTCACACAAAAATAACTGGGTGTCTTGAGTATGATGATAAACTACATCCGGTGGTGAGGCTTCAATTCTGGAGATTTAAGGAATGTGAATCCGCCTTTTTTATTGTTGTGTTCTGGTTATGATGTTAAACTGCATCTAAAAGTTAACCAACATTTTCAAATTATCAGGTATTATTAGACCCGTTGAAGGCTTACTAAAAATACCAAATTCAATGTTATTTTATTAATTTTCAATGTTGCTACACACGTTTTTTTCTTCTTTTTTATTAGGGCGTTTGCATGTAATTAAAGCTTTCAAAGTGCGATTTCTAAAATTTTCCCGAATGTTTCGACCGTACCGACTATCGAGTAAGGTGTAAGATCATGGAGTCTTGCTAGAAACAACAGTTGGAACGTTAATTACATTGTTTTAAGGAGTTTTATAAGAGTTGATTTTTTGCTTACGTCAAAACATAATCAAATCAGGTCGATTTGGACGTGTTATTACAAGATTCTAGCGTTGATTTTAAAGTATACTAATTTAAGCAAAATTTCCAAAGTTAACCAAAATGTTCTAAGTTGCAACTTATCAGATATTATTAGATCCGCTGGAGGCTTGCTAAAAATACCAAATTCAATTACTCTTATGGCCACCCTGATCCAAAGAGGTAGTACCTATTAGGGTCAAATCTATGGGTTAAACATATCAAGAATGAGTTTAAAAATGTATAGTTTTAAAAAGACGAGCACCCAGCAAGAATTGATAAAACAAAACGCTTCGGCATAAAATAACCCAAAGATTGACATGCCGTAAAATCCAACCAACCAACCAACCTTTCATTGCCATTACTACTTGGGATATTTCTACATGTACAAAGCATGGGTAGCTCTAACTGAACTGTAAAGGGTCACCAACACACACTTTTCTTGTCTGCTTTTATACACACATTTGATACATAGCTGAGATCATGAGAGTCAATCGATATCGATTCTCTACTATATATATATATATATATATATATATATATATATATATATATATATTCGTGCTCCTTCAAAGTATGTCTTATCATCATCCAACACCCGTTGGATAAAAATGAGACCGTCCAAATCGTGCAAGATGAAACGCAAAAATGATAATCCAGTGTTGCTTATCCCCCGAATTCTTATTTCGTATGAGTGTCGTAACTTCAGCTAAATACTGACTCATTCAGTTTTTATCGTAAAGAAACAAAACGAAGAAAAAGATCATGCTACAGAGAAAAATATAAGTATGAAAGAAATAAGTATGAAAGAAAGAAAACAAATAGGGGAAAGACAGAGAGAGGAGGTGAGTGCGTGGAAATGATAACGCTAATCTGTTTCAATCAAACATATTGAAAAGATGAAAAGAAGGAAAGAAAGAAGGAAAGAAAGAAAAAAAGAGTAGAGAGTTAAATCAAGATTATTATATTTTTTACATATTGAACTATTTAGCAATAGCTCTTAAGTAAACATATGAAACGTTGTAATGATTAGTTTATCATAGTCTTGTATGTCCTTCTATTCATTGAATATCTCTTGAGTGTTGATAACTCGACATCCTCAGCCGAACTGTGTGTGGATGTAGGATGTTGTTGATAGAGAAGGGTAGATCCGCTATAACTGAGCTTTAAAATGATATTGTTTTCCTCATTTACTTATTGATAAATGAATATTCCGACCAGGAGCGGTGAGACTTGTTAAGGCCCCATCCATGGATCAAATGGATCTACTGGAGATAAGGAAGTGTGAAGATACATTTTCTTTTGTTACATTATTATTGTTACATTCTAAATTAATTTTACTGTAGAAATGTATGGGAAAATTATTGTTACTTTAAGAATTTATTGGATAATGATTTTTGATTATAGAAATGCATTGGCTAACAATTCTTATTATAGAGCAATTGACAATTGTTTTTGTTATAGAAAAGGATTGACTAATAAAAACTAATTAGTGAAAGCAAACAAAATCTCCTAGAATTTGATCTTGGCTTGTCTTTTTTTCTATGAAAAGTAACTGACGGTAGCTTATTTGAAAATCGATATAACGAGAAACAAACTATCACAATTCACACTTGGAAATTTATTATACAATGTTATATATATAAGATGAACAAAGAGTAATAAGACAAACAGGAATATTTCTTTTATGCTATTTATTCTTTGATTGTTCTCACTAGTTTCGACTTTAGGTCATCGTCAGGAGAAAATTTCTTGTAAAAAGAGAAATTTTCTTGTGAAAGAAATTGTTCTTAGAAAGTTTTAAAAAAGTTTTCTAAGTGTTTGACAAGCCACAATAATCCGACCAGAGGAATGTATTAAAAGTGTCGAATTCAGCTGTTCAGTGAAAAAGATCTTTATATAACATATATATTGTTGCAATGGAAGCGCGTGGTGTAATGGTTAAAGTCATAGGAAATGGACTCGTCGACCCGAGTTCAAATCCTGGACTTAGTAATTACATTTCACTTAGCGCTAATACCCTTGGGAAAGGTATGAATCCTACTCTCCCTTCAGCTATGGATAAATAGTAGGGCATTCTGGGCTCTTTAACCTTGGTTAGGCAACCGGTCTAGGAGAAGGAAAACTCTGAATTCAAACCTGTTGAACTCCGCTTAAGAAATTGACATTGTGTCACATCCTACTCGTGCGGAGGGGTTGGCAAATATATATACATATATTTTTGTTGTTGGCACCTTTCCACCCACTAAGGACGATGGCGTAGTGTCCAAAAAGTGAATAAATAAATAAATTATCTGCATCTGTGCAAGTGGCTGTGCAGGCATATCCCTGAGTCACAGTCTTTGGTGCAGTGACTGCACACAAAATGTGATGCTTTCTGGGGCTGCTGTTTTTTCTACCTCTTTCTGATTCTCTTTACTGTCGAGGCAACTCTTCTCTCCACCTCACTTTCATGTGGTATGTAAGCCACCCTCATCAGACAGCACAATAAATAGGAAGATCATACCCAACTCTCTCAGATCTGTTATGCAAACGTACTTAAACAGAGGAAAGTATATATATATATATATAATATATAATATATATATATTATATATATGAGATTGTAATGATAGATTTTGCGGATTACTTCTTTCTGTTGTAGTGTTTTTTAAATCTTTTTGTTGGAACAAAGAAGTACCCTATGATGAAACGAGATTTATCTTTGTGATTCTCGTTAGTCATATATCCGTATAAGTGCTCCTATCTACCGTTTGACAGAGGATCTACATTCACTTACACAAAAACACATCATCTCTTTCACTCTACATACACCACAAGTGATCCACATAAAAAAACGATCAACATAACATACATTCACCATTCCAATGTGAAGAGGTATGATTGTTTACGTTCTTTTTCTCCCTTTTTAACAGTCGCAATTTATTTACTTTTCCTTTTTTTCAGATAATGTTATTCAGAGAATTTAAAGAGGAAATAACTTTTGTATTTGTAGAAAGTGCGATAGGTTATTCAAAATAATTCTCTTTTAGCAGGTTAAAAAGATGTATTGGTTTATTTGTTTAACGACATATCAAATCCTTATGGAAATGATTCATTTATAAATTCTTTAATATGATAGAGAAGATGAGAAGAAAGATAAAAGAGAGACAGAGGGCAAGGAAAGAAAGAAGAAAGAAAGAAAAAAGAGAAGAAAAAGAGAGAAAAAAGAGGATAAAAAAGGTTTGTTTGGTTTATATATTCAACACATATCAACTCCTTGGTCATAAGCATAATGAGAGGGAGTACCCATGATGTAGTGGCTACGTAAGTGAGTTCGAACTGTAGTCGTGCTATACGTTCACTTTTGTACTAATACCCTTGGGAAAGGTAGTAAAACCCCCTTATTTCTTTAAGCTGTGTATTCATTAGTACCCCTACTGTTTTTTACAAGGGTGGCTTTGGCATTAGATAACCCATGAAGATTGATAGGATATTAAACAAAGATACCAAACCTGTTATTATAACTACATTTTTAATGTTCCATTGCATTTTTTATTTCATTTTTTGTCTATAATCATCTACTTACATACAGTTGCATGATATACATTCGTATACTATACTAATATTTCATACACAATTATTTGATTTAATAGTAACTAATAATAATCATTTGTGTGCAAAACATTATATGGTTTCAAGTATCTAACATCAATAATTTGCAAGTAGTTACATGGTCTCAAGTAAAAGTTACTCAACCCATATACCATGGGAGGATGTAACAAGAGGGTCGTTTTTAAAACGGAGTACAGCTAGTTTGATTCAGTATTCCTCTTCTAGACTAGTTGCTAGCTAAGGATATAGACCCAGTCTGCCCAAACATATAGCTGGATAAAAAAAGAGTTGGATTTGCCTTTCCGAATGGCATTAGCGTGAAGTGAAACGCAATAGCTTCTTCCAGTTTCTTTGAATTTTTGAGATGAGGCTTGATAATTTAGTATTATGGATTATTTGACTATTGTACTCATCTTTATTGTTATCTGGCAAACGTTTCGAGTCGATGTGTCCTCGGCCTTTCTTCCGGTTATCTTTTGTGGACTCGGAACCTTCTTTCGAACTCGAGAACCTTCTTTCGTAATCGAAGCCATCCGAAACTTTGAACCCAACACTTTATTCAATCCACGGGGGTATCTTGTTCTCATTCCGCTAACCTAGCATGGATAAGAGGCATTAAGCTGTGTTAATTTATTCTATGTTACTGCTGCCCTTGACCGGATGAACCTGCATCCAAGAATAACTGTCACTTAGAACTGGCTTAACCCAACGCCTTTATTCACTATGCTATGTGTCCAATTATCATTATTCTAAGACGATAACCATTACGCAAAAGGATTATTATTGTTACGTATATTAAAAACCATTACTTTCTATGGCATTCGAATAATTAAATTGGGAAATAACATTTTCTCGTAGAAAATGCTTATATTATTCAAGCAAATTTTTTAGTAAAACGGTTAGAATGACAAATAACATGGTTAAATTCAACTGCTTTGAATGGCATGCATTACATGTGGGAGTAAGATTAACTGTTAGACAAAAAAAATGGTTTCAAATAACTAATAATAAATCCTTGCATATATTAAGTTTCAAGTAAACTATGTTTTAATCTATATACTTATACTCGTATTCCTTAATTGTACAACGTTACAACACTTTGTTAAAAATGAGACCACCCAATATCCAAGATGAAAAAGCAAAAATGTAAATCCCGATTATCTGGCTGTTGATTTATCCGCCGAATTCTTATTGAGTATGGTATCGTCACCTCAGTTAAATATGAACCATTCCGTTTTTATTATAAAAAGAAGAAAAGGACATGCTACATAAGAAAAAATATTGAGAAGAAAGAAATAGGGGAAATAGTGAGTGTGTGTGTGTGTGTGTGTGTGTGTGTGTGTGTGGTGGTAGAGAGAGAGGAGAGAGGGGGAGAGAGAGAGAGAGATGACCGGGCGGAAAGCGATAATGCTTGTCGTTCAATGGAACATAACACAAGAAGATGAAAAGAAGTAAGAAAAATCAAACGAGTGATGAGAATTAAATCAAGATATTATACTTTTTATATATTGAATTATAATTCGCCAAATAGCTCTAATTAAAACACTGTCAAACGTCGTAATAATTAGATTATCATTACTGGGGGTATATCCACAGGTCCTGCTAATGATAATAATCCTAGTACCCAATAGTATAGCGTCAGGTAACTATTCTTAATACAGATATTGCACACATATTTGAACAGATCTTTTTAATTAGAGATAGTTACTCTAACAGGTACTACTACTTCGGATAGAATAGACTAGTAAGACACTGAACGGGTAGTTCATAACTCCTCAGAGCTTCAAAACATAATTACCAGATGGTGTTTTAATGTGATACCCTGGATATATCTTCTTAGGGCGTCATCCTCTGTAAAGGAGTAGGTCGAAATATTCTAAATCCTGTCGACAGGGCAAGCAAAAAGAGATAAGAAAATATGTCTAATGTTCATGAAAATATGAAACAATAAGATGCAATACAAACTAGTAATTATATAAAAAGTTGGCGTGAGGTGGCATATCGTCGATATCAGCCGGACAGCGTGGGGTGTATCTACTTTTCGCTAGCGCCAGACCAGGGAGATGGTTTTATGCTGAGGTTGTAGCGCCACACCTACCGACAGCTCTCCACTTTACACACAGATCGGATTATACAATATGTGCTATTCATGCGCTGAGGTGGTGAGGACCGGTATAGAACAGAGCCTTGCGATCCTAGTCGGTTTCTTACCAACTGAGCTAAACCGGTCTTTATTTTCGTTTCTAAATCCCCTGAATGTAACTGACTAGGAACACAAGGTTCTGGGTTCGATAGCGGCCCTCGCCAACTCAGTGTATGAGTAGCACAAGGATCTGTGTGGTAAAGTGGGAAACTGATGGTAGTGGTGGCGTTCCACATCAGATGCTAAAAGCAATCTTCTTGGTCTAGCGCTATTCAAAAAGGATATTACTCCCTCCTTGTTTGGCTGATACCGACTTTAGGCCACCCGACGACTACTGTTACTATAAAAAAATACTACAGCGAGATAATG
>JALAJA010001182.1:0-11085 GCA_023376005.1 Doryteuthis pealeii
CATCAAAAATTCGTTTATCAGAAGCTAATTTATTTTCAATTTTTAGTGATTCATGTTCTTTCATGTAAATTATTGACTACAAATTTTCTTTACTATAAAATAATATACCCTGTAGTCATAAAACAATATCGAAATGATAAACCAATATAGAAAACTAGCATTTTGAAACAAGACATTTTACATTGAAGGAATAAAATAACGACTTTTGTTGATACGTGAGCATATGATTTATGCAAGGCGTTAGTGTCAGAGATAGATGGAATCTGCACAATAAAATCAATTTATATATATATATATATATATATAATATATATTGTGTGTGGTGTGTGGTGTGTGTGTGTGTGCGTCGTGCGGCGTGCGTGGTGATATATATAATATAATGAAGGAAGAATAGAAAAGTGTTTATTTAGAAAAGTGCCTCGATGCTAAAAGAGTAGATATGATTAAAACGAAAAATATATCCTCAGACTGGGAATTATATATATATAGTTATATATTTATATATTATATATATATATATATAACAGAGTTTTTAATTTGCTGAATCATTGTGTATATATTGGTTAGGAGGTTGATTTAGAAGCTATACAATGCAGGTGTAAAGAAAAAAATAATACGGTAACAATGGGTGTGTGTTAACCTGTATTTAATTCTTGAATTTTCGAGATAAAATCTCTTTTCAAAAGATCTCGCATTTTCATGGACACGCGCATGACAACATACGCACAAGTACAAAAAATCGCATTCACGTAAACATGCAACACGAGAATGCATTATATAAAAATACCATCATTTTCAAAAAAAAAATTAATTTAAAAAGAAATGCCATAACTAGACTGCTTCAGTTCCAGTGATCTTTTGAAAAAGAGATTTTATCTCGAAAATTCATTAAATACAGGTTAACACACAACACATTCTACCGTATTATTTTTTTCTACACCTGCATTGTGATAGCCTTCTAAATCAACCTTCTAACCAATATATAATATATATATATATATATATATATATATATATATATATATTTAAAACGCCAACATCTAACAATAAAACATAAAAATGTTATTACACCATGCTCCTAACCAACTGCCCAATAAAAGACCCTAACTTATGCCACAAGACCATACAATTTACCGTCTAACTTGCTCCAAATGCCTTAATTCTACATAGTAGTACAATTAGACCCCTCCACATTAGAATCAAGGAACACATCCACACACGTGCATCCTCATTCCATAAAACACCTAATCAAATGCAAAAATAAGGACAACAATTTTTCAGTTAAGATAAGGCTTAATACGCAACATTGGTAATCTCAGAATTAGAGAAAGTTTATTAATAGCTAAATTAGTCCTAATATAACAATAGATTAGAATTAAACACAGAATACATAATTAACTAAATTTACACGTTCCATATATAGGTTTTAGTTTATTTAGTACACAGTTCTCTCATATATATATAATTTTCCCTACCATAAATTTTAAACCTACCAACTATCAATAGATTAGAATTAAACTCAGAATACACGATTAACTAAATTTACACGTTTCATATATAGCCTTTTTTTTTTTTTTTTTTTTTTTTTTTCTTAATTAAAATAATATATATTATATATATATATATATATATATATATATATATATAGTGATGGGATGATTGAGAGTGAAAGAAGATAATAGAAATATAAAAAAAATTAATTACGATTAATTTAACAATATTTGACATACGTATTAACTCCTTTACATGACATTATTTCTTTAAACCATGACACTATTTCTTTAAACCATAATCCCTCTTAGGAGTACGGTCAGTCTAGAACTATTAATAAATATTTAAGGAAAAGTGGGAAAAAAAAAAAAAAAAGAATAAAATAATAACAACAAAAGAATGAAAAAAAAAAATAGTTAAATAAAATATATAATTGAAGCAGTACATTATGCCTTTTGTAATTCAAATATTGATTTATGATATTTAATCTATCTGAAATTTAAGGGGGAATGGTTTGTCTTATTTTTATTGTTTTGAATTTTACATCAATCCTAATATGTAATTATTTAATATTAATTAAATAAATTTAACTATTTAAGTTTAAAAGAAAAGAGAAAAAAGTACTCATAAAAGATATTTTTCTTAAAAAAAAAAAAAAAAAAAAAATAATAATAATAAAAAAGAATCATTTATTTTCTATCAATACAATACATAATTTAAGATAATCTTTTATTTACTTATTTCTATAAAAAAATAATTTAAATTAGAGAACAAAGGGATAAAGGGAAGAAAAAAGAAAAAAAAAAAAAAAAGAAAAAGAAGAGAAATAAACAAAAAAAAAAGAGAGGAGAAAGAATAAGAAATGAAAGTGAAAGCGAAACAAAAGCTAAGTATGTTAAAAAAAAAAAAAAAAAAATTTTCTATTAACGTTTTTATTCATTTGTTCACTTTTGTTTTTGAAATTATGACACGCTCACACCGTTGCTACACATTGCTACACATTGCTACACATTGCGACATTGCAACATCTTACCGAATGTCAGCCTTGTTCTCAACAAACTTTTAAGAAAGAAAAAAAAAGAAGAGAGAAATAAGAAATTACAGTTATTCGCCCATTCATAAGGAGGAGAAGAAGAAGAGAGGAAAAAAGGAGAGGAAAGGAAATAAGAAGAGAAATTATAACCACACAAATATATAAAAAAAAAAAAACATAAGCACGTCATTTCTGAAATTCCGTCTCTGACGATAAGCTTCGCTTTGAAATCATTAGACATATAAACATCTTTTTGTCTTATTTTACGCATTGTATTGCCTTCGAATTTTATTATTTTATAACATACTTAACAATGCTTCAAGCAATTACCAATTTACTTTTTAATATATTATATATATATATATATATAATATGGGTGCTCTATTTATAAGTGAACAGTGCTCAATATCATTACTATGGCATTTATATCTAAAGACAGCGTGTACATGGAATCAATGGCGCCTGGTTACTCACAGTTCTCACCTATGCAGTCTTCAGACTTGGTTTGAAAATCGCATAGGAGAGAAAAATATGTGCTATGGTATACTATAGAATTAAAAGCCGTTTGTTGTCATTATTTCAAACAGCGTATTAGCCGCCTATCCTCACGACAAAGCCCCTCTAAAAACATAACTGCGAATTTTATTCAATTATATATAGGTATTTGCGTTGAGCGTTCTTGTTGATTCACCACGTAATTCGCCTAATATGGCTTTCTACTGTGGCGCAAAGTAGTCCGTCGTTTGATTCCATGCTCAGTCGCACATACGTACACACCTTTTACGCATACATACATGCGCACAGATACGACCAAAAGTATTCCCTCGACTGCGACTACTACTATATAACACACGCACATGAGAGTTAGACAGTATATATATTAATATATATTATATATAATATATATACACACATCCACACACACGTATACATACATGTACACGTGTATATATATTTTCCGTAGTTAGGATCTTTCCATGTGTGGTTTAACCAAGTTGATGAGAGTAAACCGTAATGAGAGCTCAATGTCCTAGTGCCAGTGAGTGGACGGACAGAGCAAGATATTCAATAAATGAAGGAAAAAAATCAAATTTGCTTCATTACACTGATTTATTTCAACCGCATTACTACAGCATCATCAGGTAATTGCAAAAACATGACTAGTCATGTTTATGCAATTACCTGATGATGCTGCAGTAATGCGGTTGAAACAAATTATTGTAATGAAGCAAATTAAAGTTTGTTCCTTCATTTATTGATTATATATATATATATATATATATATAGATATTGCTTGAAGGCAATTATAAATTCATGTATCGCATACAATTCGATTATAGAAAAAATCTGACAAGTAAATCCCGCAAAGGATGGCTCGCTATGCAGAACACCGTACTAAATAAACGTCCACTTACCTACTATGGCAGGGGCGTGTAATAGTATCATTGACAAGGTTAATTTCGCAGGGATTGTTCGCTATGTACCGGCGGCCGAACGGAAATGGTCTCTGACTATGCCTGTGAAGTCACGGTTTCGATTCCTGTCGGGGGAGTCGTTAGTATACATCGCTGAAGAGACTTAATAAAGTCGAAACAGTCTGTACGGTGTTCTGCATAGCGAGCCATCCTTTGCGGGATTTACTTGTCAAGATTATTTCTTAATTATCGAATTTATGCGATACACATTATAATTGCCTTCAAGCAAAATATAAATAATAATTTATCACAATGCTTCTATAAAAACAACATCCAAATCTTATTCACTTCGCCGAAGAGCTTACGGCCTGGTTTTTTACTAAATAAACGTCCACTTACCTACTATGGCAGGGGCGTGTAATAGTATCATTGACAAGTTAATTTCGCAGGATTGTTCGCTATGTACCGGCGGCCGAACGGATATGGTCTCTGACTATGCCTGTGAAGTCCCGGTTTCGATTCCTGTCGGAGGGGAGTCGTTAGTATACATGCTGAAGAGACTTAATAAAGTCGAAACAGTCTGTACGGTGTTCTGCATAGCGAACCATTTTGCGGATTTACTTGTCAAGATTATTTCTATAATTATCGAATTTTATGTGATACATGCATTTATAATTGCCTTCAAGCAACATAAATAATAATTTATCAACAATGCTTCTATAAAAACAAACATCCAAAAATCTTATATATATATATATATATATATATATATTATATTATATATATATATAAACAACTTGCTCGCTGGGTAGAACATTGCTCAGAACTCTACGCCAGCGACAACACCGTTTCTGATGCAGCTCTACGTCATGTAGAACAACAACCAGTAGCAGAAGAGCTAGATAAGGAACCTACAACTGAAAAACTTTGCATTGCCCTTGACAGACTAAAAACTGTGGCAAATCACCTGGAAGCGACGGAATCACAGCTGAAATCCTAAAGTGTGGGAAGCCTGTTCTCCTAGAAAAACTCCACAAGCTCCTCTGCCTATGCTGAGTGAAGCGTTATCCCACAAGACATGAGGATGCCACCATCGTAACACGTATAAGAACAAGGGAACAGGACGATTGTTAAAATTACTGTGGTATTTCTTACTCAGCATTACAGGCAAACTCTTTGCTAGAGTTCACTAAATAGACTTCAGATCCTCACAGAAAGACTTACCCTGAATCACAGGC
This sequence comes from Doryteuthis pealeii, assembly GCA_023376005.1. Lineage (NCBI taxonomy): Eukaryota > Metazoa > Mollusca > Cephalopoda > Myopsida > Loliginidae > Doryteuthis > Doryteuthis pealeii. The sequence continues at coordinate 5,178 of JALAJA010001182.1, forward strand.
CGGTTTCAGAGTAGGAAGGTCCACTACTGACATGATCTTCTCTCTGAGCAACTTCAGGAGAAATGTAGAAACAGAGAGACCACTCTACATCATTTATTGACATCACAAAAGCTTCGACCTTGTAAGCAGGAGTGGTCTCTTCCAGTTATAGAACGAATAGGCTTCCCCCAAAACTTCTCCGCATTCTTAAGTCCTTTCACACTGGCATGAAAGCACCATCCAGTTTGATGGTCCACCTCAGACCCTTTCAGCATTCGTCGTGGTGTCAAGCAGGGATGCGTCTTGGCACCCACTCTGTTTGGATCTTCTTTTCCATCCTTCTGCACCAGGCTTTTGGTAAATCAATAGAGTCTACCTTCACACAGACAGATGAAATGTGCAATCTCAGCCGTCTAAAAGCAAAAACAAAGGTCAAGCAATTTGTCATTCGGACATGCTATTTGCTGATACAGCATAGTAGCACACTCTCAGGAACACCTGCAAACACTCATGGACCAGTTCACCCAAGCCTGCCAGGACTTCAGACTGACCATTAGTATAAAGAAAACAAGACGATGGTCAGGGAACTGGAAATCCTCCCCTCCATCACCATCAACAGCTAACATTGGAAGCCGTAAACACCTTCACCTACCTTGGATCCACCATCACTGACAACCTGTCATGATGCTGAACTCAGTTGCCGGATCGGAAAAGCTGCCCCAACTTTTGGAAAGCTCACAACAAGAGTGTGACAACAGCAACCTCACTATCCGTACAAAGTACAAGTGTATAGGGCATGTGTATCAGCACCCTCATGTTATGGAAGTGAAACATGGACCTTATACTCCCACAAGAGCGGCGGCTAAAACCTTCTACCTTCGCTGCCTTAGACGGTACTGGCATCACCTGAGGACAGGATCACTAACACAGCAGTCCTAGAGAGAGCTCAAACTCCCCAGTCCTGTACTCTCTACTGAGACAACGTCGTCTCATGGTTGGTCATGTACGTCGATGGATAATGACGAATCCCAAACATCCTCTATGGAGAGCTAACACTGGTAAATACAGATTGGTCGCCCCTACTGCGATTCAAGGATGTCTGCAAAATTATCTCAGGTGCTTGGCATTTCCCTCCACTAGAAAAATTATGGCTCAAGACCGCCTTCGGGCGCAGAATCTCCATAGAGGACTGTACATGTCAGAAGTCACCCTGATACAACATCATGAAACTAAGAGGTCCATTAAGAAGCAACGCAACAAAGCATCGACATCATCATCTACAGAGACAACCTACAAATGCAAAATCTGTGGTCGAGAATGTTTCTCAAACATAGGATTTCATAGCACAGATGCGCTGCAACTTCAGGGGCACACAAACACTTTATCATAGTCTTTCGAGACTGAATTGCCAATGATGATGATGTGATATATATATAATATATATAATATATATGGTGGTGTGTGTGTGTGTGTGTGTGTGTGTATGTGTGTGTGTTGTATATAGATATGGTACATATTTCTAAGCAGCTGGCTCATTCATTGTACTCGGTTATATTTGATTAAGTAGCATGGACAATGCTCTTAGGATATAACGTACACATATTACACACTCTCGAATGATTGCGGTTAAATATGCCGACTGTTTTTCTGAAGAGGGTAAACCCCAACCTCTAAAAAAGCCGTATCCTTTTGATACTGTATGTGATGTAATCCAACAGTAAAAAGAATCAAGTCGAGGTAGGGTAAAATAAGACAAGTGATTACAATAATGGTACAGGAACGGCTAGCTTGCCGTTAAACGGTAACAGTACAACCTTTTCACTCGGTGTCTCACATTTATAGTCAGAACTGGTGTATATTCTCCACTGTAGAACGCCGGTACAACAGATACTAAACTGTATCTGGTGGTGAGACTCCAGTTCTTAACTCGCTGTATTTCGATGTACTCTTTCTTTGTATTAGTCACAGGTCTGTTACTCTCACTGATTGATACAGTTAGATGTGTTTGAAAATATTGTAGTAATCGAGAATACTTGATACATACACAACTAAAGTAAATCATTGTTTATAAAGTACTTACTTGAATTCTATTAGTGTTAGATAGGAATACTTGAAACCATATTAGTGTGTGCAAACCAATGATTGATATCAAATAAGAATAGTTATTTTAACGATATAGATATGAATAAAATTTGATATACAAATGAATACTTGAATCATACAGCAGGTACCAATAAGCGTTCCATCGTGTTTAATGGTTAGCAAGCTTTTTTTACAGATTCCATTAGCTACTGAATAGCGAGTCGATCTTCATTGGAATGCCTTATACTGCACCATATGTCACATTCTACCCGTGGTTACGGCTTGGTAATACCAACACCCGTATGCAATCGAATGATTATCAACAAATAAAAAATTGCAATTTAAAAAATACAATGAAAACATTGAATATATGTTATTATACAATAAGTCATTTACAAATGGTTCGAATTACGCATTAAATAAACATAAGGTTAACCAATAAACCGAATTAATCATTGGCCATTTATCAAATTAAATATACAATACCTAAGTAAAATTAAAGTCTGTATCAGCTGAACAGTGAAGAAGACTATCCCCTTATCGTTAGCGAGGACATGAGATTGTTTGTGCTGAGGTAGTTCGCCACACCTACCATCAGTTTCCCACTTTACCGCACAATGTAGATTACTGAAGTGCGAAACTCAAGCGCTGAGTTTGGAGAGAGCATGGTATCAAACACGGAACTTTACGATTCCTAAGTGGATGCTGCTCAAGACTGAGTTAATACCAATTAAGATCAACTATTTCAACTAAAATTGTTATGATAGTTGTTCGTTAATAATCAACAGTGGGCACGGGATAAAAATGATATTTCACAGCGAGACGAACGAATCCTCAAGAGAGAAGAAACAGATATCATAAGATGAAACCAGAACAGAGAAGCACAATTTAGCAGAGATTGAATGTATGCTACAGTCAACATTTCACACCAGCTCTCAATGGATATGATTGAAGACCTTTCTGTCCTAAAAGACGCCGTTATTTGCGCCCTTTGGACATCTTGCTTTGTTTTGTTTGGAGCTGAAATCCACCTTGAATGCGCTCGCATTGGAAGAACGTTTATGAGATACGCATAACCTTCCTAAACTGACGTCTACAAATGAATAAAAAGTTTAAACAGTGTAGCAACAGTTGAAGAGACTATTTTACATAGGATCTTATTGATTTGGGTAAAGCAATGACTTGTTTTATATATTATTACTTTTGGTTAGTGTTTAGTTGTTAGTTGGTTGTTGATGGATTTTACCATATCAACCCTTGTTTATTATGCCGAGGCGTTTATTGATTGAATATCTGTAGCAACAGTAGTATACTATGTTAGATGTGCAAATCTCATTTAGATGCGGTATATTTTATGATTATATACGAATAGTTTGTTTATTTTTGTGTGTTTGTTGGTGTTGGTTTTTACGGCATGTCCACCTTGGGTTATTTATACGAATATAATTTTGTTTATTCATTCCTTAAGTATTCAAATTTTAAAACACGCATTTTTTATCTGCTAAACACAAAGATGGACCCTAACAGTTACTATCACTCAGAGAACCTGGATTAATGGCAATGAGGTGACCCTTTACGAACGCCTTGCTGATTAGGAATCATCACAGTCGCACAAGAAAGAAAACATAACATAAATGCCAAAAGACCCAGGTATGAACGATTAACGGTCATAAAGGTAAAAGGGGAAAATCAAGCCTTCTACTTCCCGCTCCAGCAAGGTATGAAATAAGCCGAGAAAGCAGAATGGACCCTGTTCAAGCCAAGAAAACACGAACGCAATATCATACATTTATAACAAACAAAAGCTTTATTATATAAATAAATAGCAGGGCCTGACATCCTGGGTATTAGCGAGATTCAGTTAATACATCAACTATTTTCTTTCAAGGATTCTCTCCTTCTTCTTTTCTTTTTTTATATGATTATAAAGCCACAATTCAAAGTTTATATAAATAGTCCAGTTGACAGTTCATATTAAAATGTCATAGTCCAAACGTCATATGGAATTGTCACATTAAAAGTTCAAATGTTCTTGAATTACGGAGTCAAACTGAATAATGCCAAAATATTTAAAACAAGGAGAGACTACATTATGAAGATTCCCTTTTAACATTCCATTTCTCTCGTATTACTTCAGTGTCACGTAAAATAGTTCACTTTTTTCTTTCCTTTTTCACCACAATAACTTTACAAATTTCCTTATGCAAATATAGCCTTTAAAATCACTCGATACACGTTTACGGTTCAGCCTTTCCCGTCTCATCTCTCATGCAGCAGCGAATTTCCAGTGTCCATCGCTTTTAAATCTTTCTTAACTTGTGTCTTTTAAAACTATTTCTTTCTTCTTTTTCACTAAATTGGCGGGAAGTTCAATCGAACGCTATGAGTTTGGAGTCACGCTACTAAGTTCACTAAAGTTCGTGTGGTTTTGCCACTGTGTGAGGGGAAGGGTGGAGGGTATGATTCTTATAAAGGTATATCAGGTAATCAGAATGTAACATATTATATTTCCTGACTTCATCCTTACCCGTTGTTTTTCTCTCTATCATTCAAACATTTAAAGTTACCTTCATATTCATGACAAACCATCAGCACCAGTTTACATCATACCAGACACTACTTTGCTCAAAATTTCGTAAAAATAGGACAATTTTATATTGTAGGAAAAATTTTTCCTCTACCTCAGTTGCGTGTTCAAGATAAGATTCGATTTTAACTATGGTATTTTTAAAACTTGATCGGCTGACTGAAGTTCCAGCTCCCTTAGAACTTTCCAAGTTTTACGCATGCGCATGTTTTAGATAATAACTATTTACTGTTCTAATTATTATACACTAAAACACATGTTAAATACGGCTAAAGTCCTTACTCGCTACTCCATGTTGCATCCAGGCATGTTACCCACTACACAACTTGGACCAACCCATAAGAACACGAAGAATTATTTGAGTGGGTATAGAATAAGAAAGTATTTATTGATATAACATTACCCAGATCAGCCTATAACACAACATATTCCAAAAAATTCGATCGTATATATGCTCATCTGCTTTCAAATTTCCTTCTTGCTCCAGTGAAACTAGACAGACCAATATAATTCAACAGTGTAGGTTTTTAAAGTTACTGTTTAGGAAGTCTTACGACTCATATAGAAATCTTAATGTATAAGAAAAAACAGTTCCTTAAGTCTGTCAAAGCAATCAATCAATTACTCAAGAAAATCCGATATATATGAAATTCCCTTGAACCGAATCATCTATATTTCTTCTTTTTCATTCGACAAATGATTAGGCAAAATTTTCCAATATAATTGACATCCAAGAACTCTGTGAAATAGGTTTTTCTAACAGTTTTTCCAGCCTGATATTAAATACTAACATCGGTGATAATGCCTATGTCGTTACGCTAGCACAGGAGGAGTCTATCCCTTTTCCCAACGCGTAGACTAATGTATTGATTTTGGTCTGAGGTGAAATGCCTCTCACCATCAGCTCCCCGATTACCGTACGGATCAAGTTCGTTTGAGGTGGGTATCGCATCTGGAACCTTTAAAATTCACAATGCCGAAGCCAACCGACTGAGGAACCCAATTCTAGATAGCAACATCTGAAATACGCGTTGACCAAAGTGCAATTATTCTAACACGAGGCGAGAAATACTAAAAGATCAACTTTTATAATATTTTTTAAACTTACATCCTTGTGCCAAGTTATCATAGTACATCATCGAATAAAAAAACAAAAAAAAACATTAAAGACTAACATTTATCGTAAAGAATGATGAATTATCGCGTATTTGCTATCATGTTCAAATGCCTTTAAATATATTAGAAACAAAGTATATTGTC
>JALAJA010001184.1:0-34333 GCA_023376005.1 Doryteuthis pealeii
CTCACTGTCTGGTTGGGAATATGGAGCACCCCTTCATCACCATTGCTCCCTGGTCCACTCTGACCCGGAGTGGTAGTACCTGTTAGGGTCCCATCTATGGGTTAAATAGAAAAATGTATTTATAAAAAAAAATGTATTATTCATTAAGAATTGATTTATTTCAAAACTTTATCGGCATTAAATGACCCACTGAGGTTGATATGCCGTAAAACAAAACAAACCAAACTCTCACTGTCCTGGCTGATACTGACTTTAGGGCCACCCCACGACTTTACTTACTCACTCTTGGAAAGGCATAAATCCCTCACCCTCCTGCTAAGTGTTAAATAGTACCACTACTTTTCGTATACAATGATAGCTTTGGCATCAAATACCCAGAAAGGTTGATTATGCCTTTAAATAAAGAAACCAAACCAAAACTTACCCATAGTTACAGAGCACAGACTGCCTTACTATTTTACCCATAGCTGGGGGAGGGAGAAGAGATGGATTCATGCTTTCCCAAGAGCATTAGTGCAAAATGAAATACAAACAACCTTGTCCAGGACTTGACTCAGGTCCATTATACTACACAAGGTGGCCTTAAAACCAGACTTAGCTTATCTTAGGTTCAGCATAAAACAAGAAGTATGGGTCCCCAGTGAGAATTCAACCTCACTATACAGCAGTAATGAAATCTGTGGAGACTAGCTTACTAACCATTACACTGAAAAGTGTGCCACTTTTTTTGTTTTGAGGGGCACCAAGTAAGGATCAAACTCACTGCTTTAGTAGTAATACATCTGTGAGAAAACAAGGTTGTTAACAATCTACTCCATAATGAAGTCCCTCCCCATGATTAAGTTGACCGTGAATTTTTTTGGTGAGGGGGGGGGGTGTTTTTAATGGAATATTTCTGTAATTATTTTATCAACAACAGCGAGATTCAATTTTGGTGATTGCACTTGTTAACAATCAAGACACAGCTCCATTAACTGACCCCCCCCTCAAACCCCCCACCCCCCAAAAAAATGAACTAGGATATTTGGTCCCGTTACTTATGGGTCTCTATGTAAGAATGAGAGAGAGAGAGAGAGAGAGTGAGAAGGAGGAATAGAGAGGAAGGAGAAGATGGAAGAGAGGAGAGGTGGAAGAGAGAGTGGGAGGGCGTTAATGATTTTTCAATGAATTATTTTGTACTTTTAATCTTTTTTAATGATCAAGAAATAAGATCTTCACATCTTTGATTGATTCATAATTCAATATTCAAGAAAACGTTCAATAAGAGAATATTTTCCCCTTTGCTCATTAGCACGTAGCTGTCTTCCATATCACTTAGAGTTTCTTCCTAAAGGCAGCTTTTAAAAAAATCATATATATATATATATTATACATATATACTAATCCTATTAGTAAACCCTTGTGGTAAAAAGTTATATATATATATATATATATATATATATTATATAAAGATAATCAAACTGACCTTTATACTTACCATTACAAATTCTTAACTCTTTGAATACTTTAAACCACTCATAGTGCTCTCCCACCATTAACTTTTCTATGCATACAACACCCAAGCAAAGTACAAAAACTGATGGTTAGTTCATTATAATTGAGCAGGAGAACTCAGATTACAACACTAATAGGACTTTATTTGAATAGAATGTTTCTGAGGTGAATCAATAGTGAAATTTGAAATATCCCATCATACAGGTAAAAAATACCAAGTAATTTCATTACAGGTGTGGGAGAAATTTGGTAGGCAAAGAGTTAAAGGATGTATATGAGCAACATTTAACAAATAAATATACACAAATTATGTAAAACCGTTTTCAAATAGCATTCTATTGCCATTCGTGTTCAAAGTTTTGTCTTGTTCTTATTTTCCTTATTTATATTGAATATTTAACTTGGTTGGTAGAACCAGGTTCGATACTGACCCTCGCCAAATCAGTGCATGAGTAGCCTAGCTTGGATCTAAAGTAGGGAGATAGTGGTAGGTGTGGTGCTCCACGTCAGACACAAAACAATCTCCCTGGTTTAGCTAAAGTGAAAAGGGGATAGATTCCCTCACTGTCCGGCTTACTTTTATTCAGAAGTTACAACATCACATATTAACGATATCCTGATGATGGTCTAATATACAAACCACAACATTTTAACATACCATTGGATTTATCACCATTTTTCATGATCTAACTGTTATAATTTTATTTCAACCAGAAACTCAAAATGAGTCTAGCCTCTTCAGACAGATTTTACAAATATCTTATTTTATTAGTAAAATCTGTCTGAAGAGGCTAGACTCATTTTGAGTTTCTGGTCAAAATGAAATTATAACAAGATGACGGTTGTTAAGTTTTTTCTTTCTTTGAAATTTGAATATTGCTCTATATATTATTAATTTATTGGTTATTATACATTGAGCTCTCTTGGGATTTAGAAAAATCTTTGTATGAATAATGTTTGCATCTACAAGAGCATCAGTATGGTTGTACAATGAGATTTCGATATCCCAAATAGAATCATACTTCACTTACCAATTCATTTGGATTATCCTTACACACATATATATATATATATATATATATATATATTAGTTCCTATATAAAGTAAGGAAATGATCACCCACTTTTTGAACAAAACAATATTTCCCAGTTTAAATTTAAAATCCAGTCGAAAACAATCACATCATAAATGGTCACAATTGTCTTCATATCATTTATGCTCTGAAGAAGTTTTTTTATGATAAAATCAAAATATTGCAATATCAGCAATGCAAAGTTGTAGAAATAAATTCAGTTAACAACATCTGTGTTTTTTCATTTCTTTTCATCTCTCTCTCTCTATATATATATATATGTATATATATATGTATATATCAGAATAGCCATTTAGTTAGAAAATGAAAATAAATAAAATATTGAGAACAACCACCATATCTGAAAAATAATTTTTCAACCGCCATCTTGGTTGATATGTCGTATTCAAAAAAGATAAGACAAAGAAGGAAACACAAGACTAAGTAATTAATTAAAATTTATTTACATTAGAACTACCATAGACAAAGGAAGAATATACACAGGAACATTGAATTTGAAATCAAGTTCCAAAATGTCAAATGATTGACTCTATGTCAATGACATACCAGATGTGCTCTTCAAAAAGGAAAAAAAATTCAATTTTTGGTAGAAACTATTTGAATTAGAATTTTGAAGATGCAGAATACATTTTCCAAAGTCACATTATGAGATAGAAGAATTTCCAAGGACTTTTCAGAAGGCTGAGTCCATGCTACCAATGTAGCGGCCAGTTGTAACCTGAGGATTAAAATAACACATTAAATATAAGCCGCTCTCTGTTTCATAAACATGTGCAAGTTCTTTAGAAAATATGACAGCAGAAACAAGATACAACATTTTCTTCTTTTTTTAATATAAAAGCAGACAAGGACTTCACAGACTGAAAACGTAACTTTTTCTTTGACTATTTCAAAAGAAAGAAAAATGGCAATAATCTGTATTAAAAAAATGACTTCAAGAATCCCACCCGCAAAAAAATCAAGGGATATAAAATAAATAAATTTATTGTCAATATTCATTTGCTATACAAGTTTATTTGATGATATTTTGTTTCTAGATTATTTTTGCATAAAATCTATGTTAGATAACTTTGTTATTAAAACTTGTTTTAAAAAGTACAGTAGACAATCCTTTATTGCATACTACTTTCAGAGCACATGTATATAATACAGTGACTTCATTATTTAACGTAGTAATAATATTGACTATAAATACTGATTGATAAAGTATGTAATTTCCTGAAATTACTGTGACTTAAGCAGTGACATAGTTTTGGTTAAAGACAAATAGAATGAATCTCCTTTATATATAGATGAAACGGATTGTGTTAAGATAGATAATCTTATAGTCATTTACTAAGCTTAGTATAGTTGGCACAAGGCCAGAAGTAGAGAGCACCCAGTGAGAATCTAACTCACTAAATCATGGATTGTTAATATTTCTTTAACAATACATAATACCACATGAAATGCTAAGAATAATAATGAATATTGTTGAATTACCAAAAATTAGTTTTTAATATTTGGGTTACGTAGGGGTCACTAGAAAGTTCTTAGCCCAACTATAAAAGGGAATGACCTCGAGCCTGGTCTGCTAGCCTAGTCCTTTAACCATCATTACCATGGAGAATGCTCTGGATAGGCTCATAGTTTAACAGCAAAGATACTACATATATAAAGGGCAGTTTGTGTGTGTGTGTGTGTGTGTGTGTGTATGTATGTCTGTCTGGATGAATCTATAAAAATAACAATTAACTACCAAGTAAATATATATACACATTAAATATAAGTAGTTCTTGCTTTTTGTGCAAAAATTATGGAGATTTGATTTATTTTCAAAGATATTTAAAAACTAAAATATACATTGAAATAGCATTGAAATTCTACCAAATTAATACACCAAGTTTATGCCTCCCTCCTACCCTGTCAACGCTGAGTAGCCACTTCTAGTCTTATATAAATCACATAAAATCATTTTTCACAACTTTTGTTATCTGATGTCTACTCTGAATTTTTTTTTTTTTCAATTGATTGTCAGAAAAAGTATAAAGTTAATATTATTCTATATTTTGAATATACATATCATATCTGTCACCAGGTAATTCTTTCTTTTTTCCTTTTTTTCTAATAAAAAGTGTTAACTTTCTGTTTGTTATTGATGAAAACTATCTTTTTGTATTAAATTATATTCCTAAAAAAAAATCAGATTTCTAAATAATTTTGCTTGTAAATTATACGAATATGAAGGGGGAAAAAGTTATGTATCTGTATTGAAGCAGTAAACTAATATATACCAACACGGTTCAAATAATTTCATTTATTTGATCTATTAGAAAAGAAACATACTAATATCTATTTTTACTTTTTTAGTTTTACAAAGTTTTTTTTTCTTTCTTCCCATTGATATGATATTTTTCTTTTTATTTGATTTTTCATATCTAAAATTCAGAAACCTCAATAAAAAATATGGATAGACTTGATGCATAATAATGCCTATATGATATAAAAATTCTAATTTTTTAAAAAGGAAAAAATTATTTCCTTAAATTTTAATTTTTTTTCCCCCCTAAAATTTCCATCTAAAAATTAGTGTTATAAGGTGACAAATACAGCAGATGTTATAATGGAAAATAACTAGAATATGAGTAAAATATGACTAAAATAAATAAGTAAAATATTATCTATTATCATTGAGGAATAAGGCTTAACTTTTATTTATTTTTTTAATCATGTTATGAATAACAGTGGAGAAAAAAATAGTATCTCAAAGACTGTTAAATGTTTATTTGTGGTTGGTGTTTTTATGTGTTATATATATGTTTGTGTGTGTGTTATAGCAAAAATCAATATATATAAACAAACGTATAATAAGTGAATAAATAAAATGAAATTTTATCATCTAAGAAATTAGAAACCCCCATCCCAAAAGAAATTTCAACCTACACATCCAATTGTGACCCCTCCCACAAAAAAAAAAACCATTTACAAACAAACTTATTAAAAACAATAAACAATCTCACCCCTAGAACTAAACCAAAAATCAGCACCCTCCCCTTCCCATAATCCCCCAGCAGTAACAAATGGTCTGAAGATCACAGAAGGCGAGTGTTGATTTCTGTGTCCCCAATCAATCAATATATATATATATATATATATAAGTTGGTAAGCAAAGGAAAAACAAATCCCAAGGTGGAAGAAAACATATAAAAGACAAATATTTTGTCTATTTTCTGACTTGTCATATTAACATATAAAAGTTTGCACAATATTGTGAGCCCTGAGATGGCAGCAAATTCGCTTCTTCCAGTCACGGTCATTTGTTCATTTAAAAACTGCACTGACCTCATCATTGGTAGAATGGTCTCTTCACAACCTTCTTGTGGGTAGTTGAAGAATAAAAAAAAAAAAAAAAAAAAAAAAAAGAAAAAAGGGGAAATATAAGTGGTTTATAGTTATTTGAAAGTAAAAAACATGTTGCCTCCAGACCTGGTGAATTTGAACAAGAGAACTTGGTCCAAGTTAAGAGTGCAGTAAGGGTAACCTTTTTTTTTTAAAGAACTTATTTTTTCCGAAGTAGGGAACAAGAAATCTTTTGCGAAAAACAGAACAAAACTTTCTCGTTTCCTAAATGATACCACAAGTGATGATTTTTATTTTTTTTATTTTTATCACTTGCACTGTATTGGAAAAATAAGGTTTAAAAAGAGTTTGGCTTACCTTTACTGCATTTTTTAACCTGGACTACCTCTGATTTAGTAAAAGTACAAGCAAATGCCTAAAAAAGAATTAAAAATTTTTTTTTTTTTTAAACTTCTGAATTTTAAAAAAAATCTTTTAATTCAGAAAGAAAAAAAAAAGTTTTAATATTTTAATTTAAAAAATTTTTTGAAAATTAAAAAAAATTTAATTTAAAAAAATGTTTTTCAATTTAAAAATTTCTTTTTTAATTTTTAAAATTTTTAAGATTTAAAAAAATGTTTATAAATTAAAAAAAGAAAAATGTTTTTAAAAAAAATTATGTTTTACCTTTTGACAAATATTTTAGATTTTTTCTTTCTTTTTTCATTCAAACAGTATTTTTTAAACAGCTGTTGTGTAAGCCAGTCCCAGAGTCAATTTAATTGCCACTCTGCCTGCTTTCTGAATAAATCATGTGAACATGAATATAAAAGGGCACAACAATTTGGAATGTTCTTTTTTTTACCTTTTTCTTTCTTTTTTTTTTTTTTTAAAGAAATTAAAAAAAAAAAGAAGAAAAATTAAAATTATCACTTGTGCTGGAGAAGAAAGTCTAAAGGAAAAGCATACATTAATTATGCTAAGCAAAAATATTTTTGTTTTTGTAAATAATTAAATTTAAATATTGTTCCATTTTTAACTTTTTTAAAGATTTTTGGGTAGGAAGAGAGAGATAGAGATAGAGAGAAAAAGAAAAATTCTTATGGAAAACATAGTTTATTTTTCTTTTAAGTAATAACCTTTTTTTTTTTCCTTTTTAATATTTATTAAGTGTGGATATTCCAAAATGATTAGCAAACGTCAATTTTTAATACGCAGCAGTACATCAACTAAGAATTTACTTTATCACAACTGAATGAAAGACATTTTCATATTCTAAAAATAAAAGTGTTTAAAACAAAAAAATTAAAAAATGTAAATTATTTATTGGCAAGTTTTGCATATTTTTGAAAATGTGAATAGTAGTTTTTTTTGACTGGAAATTAGAAATATTTTTATTCTTTTCAAATAAAATATTGTCAAACATTATCATTAATCAATTTTGACTTGTATTTTCCTTCATGTCTTAGATTTTAGTTTATTTTATTTTTCAATCAAAACTTAATCAGTAGTTCTACGTCAGTGAGGAAAGGCAAATATCAAAAACAAAAAAAGAAGTTAGATGAAATTTAACTTACATCCCCCCCACACCTTTTTGCTTTGGGCAGGGAGCCTGATTAATGATCTCAACTGCTTTTACCAACTAAGCTATGAGCAAAATTTAAAATCCAATCTATAAACCCATCCCATACTCTCATCAGTGCTGTATTTCTTGTTATTGTTATTACATAGTAATCACCGTCAATCATTATTAATATTCATTTATATTTTCCTTCATAATTTTAATTTTCATTATTTTTTTATTGCCACTAATTTGCGTCGTTATTTCAACGACAGCAAAGAAAGATACAAATCAGAAATAATTAAAATCAAAAAAAGGCAGCCAAGATTAAAAAGATGAAGAAAAACACAAGTTAAAATAATAATGATTGAAATTACATACACACACACACACATACACACACACACACACATAAAGTATTCCAAAATGATAAATTTATTCTAGATGGTGAAGTTGATGTTAAAAAGTTTCAGTTTTTATCAAACCTTCATCAGGACATTAGGATGTAAAAAGTCTAGTTTAAACATTTTTGGAAAGATATCCAGCACAGTTCAGACAACACTTTTTCCATCCTAATATCCTGATGAAGGTTTTATAAAAAACTGAAACGTTTTAACATCAACTTCACCATCTAGAATAAATTCATTTTTTTTGGTATACTTTGTATTTCATATTTTCTACATACTGTCAGATTTATTTCCATATTTTTCTCACACACAGACATATATATATATATATATGAGGAGTAAAGGATTGGGTAAATCCGAAAAAATGTGGTTGAAAATAGAGGAAAAATGTGGATAAAACAACACAACTAAATTCAAATTATATTTTGCCTCGGTCTTTTGTGAATAAATTCGAAAAAAGCTTTGCAAAAGGTGAAATATTATTTGAATTTAGTTGTTGTGTTGTTTTATCCACATTTTTCCACTATTTTCATCCACACACACATAGATATATACATATATACATGTGTGTGTGAGTGTAACAATTATATGGCCTATATAATTAATTATTTTATTCTTATGCTTCATTCTTTATAACTTTCAATAGTAAGTACATTTAATTTTCTTTCATTCATGTTACTTAATCATATAAGCCATACAACTGTCATCTATCTATAAAAGAATACATGGAACCCACACTTTAATATATATATATATATATATATATATATATATATATATAGGTTAGGATAGCATAGACATAAAGTCAACAGCACTTAGTTACTGACAGTTTCTCACCTATACGATTTTCAGACCAAATACTTGGTTTGAAAATCACATAGGCAAGAAATTGTCAAACACTGTTGACTTCTTGTCCATGCTACCCTAACTTAGATATGTATGCTCTATCAACGATATTGAGCACTACTTACTTATGAATATAGCACTCTATATAACCAATACTTATATATATATATACATATATATATATATGTAAGTAAAGTTGTAGGGGCGACCTAAAGTTGGTATCAGCCAATCAGTGAGCGAGTCTATCTCCTTTTCACTAGTGCTAGACCAAAGAGATTTTTTGCGTCTGAGACGGAGCACTATGCCTACTATCAGCTGCTCACTTTACAGCACAGATATCTGTGCAACTCATACACTGAGTTGGCGAGGGCCAGATCAAACCAGGAACCTTGTGGTTCCTAGTCAAACACTCTACAGACTGAGCTCAGATACACATATACACACACACACACATATATATTTATATATATATATATATATACACACACACACACACATACACATATATTGTCTATAATTAATCAATATCTTGATTAATTCATTGCAATTAACCCTGAAGATCCTTTATGGTAAAACTTGAGTGGTTATTTCTACATAAACCTGAATACTAAATCCGTTCTACTAACATATTGAGCACTTTATATTCATTATAACACTGACTTATTCCGTTAATACCTGTATCAACTGTCAATATTGTGATTAACTCGATATTTTATTCTCCGGTAAGTCACTTTCTTTATCACATATATATATATATAATATATATATATATACACACACAATTTTTCATATACTGATTGTGACATCACATAGCAGCAATGTCATCACACAGGGCATATATTACATAAAACCCTTTGAAAAAGACACTTAATGTTTTTTTATAGAGAACTTAAAAGTTTCTTATAAATACCTGTATAATTAAGGATGTTACCTGCCATAATGTTTTTTTTTTTAAAGATAAATTATCAGTGATGTACTGAAACTTAAACGCCATTTTTTTTTTGAGAATAGTGAATTTGAAGTGACACAGAAAGTTTTAATGTTAAAAAGTGCAAAGTTATTTTTTGAATTTAAATAAATTTCCATCAAGAATATAATAAATTTGCAAAGTGCATGCCTGCCTATATTCCTGTGAATGTATTTTTTCTTTCTTTCTTTCTTTCTATAAATGATGGTTTCTTCTGGCTGGTATTTACTCTTCTTCTTCTTTGTTTGAACATCACTCTAACAAAACCAACTGCTTCAAATATTAAACAATTTTCAAAATATTAACATTAAAAGAAGGCTTCGCTGATAATTGATAATTGATTCTTTTCAGTTTGAATCTTTGAGATGAGGCTTGATAATTTGTATCATTTAGATTTTTCAGACTGTTGTCTTCATCTTTATTGTTATATACACAATGTTCAGCTGATAGTCCTCCGGCTTCTTCAGGATTTTCTTATATAATTCAGGAGTTTGAAATGAGAACAATGTACCCCAATGGATTAAATAAAGGGTTCAGTTCAAAGTTCCATGAAGCACCTGAGTTATACAAAGAAAACACAAAAAAGTCCAGAGAAGTTCACATCAGCCAAAATGTTGTGTATATTAACAATATAGACGAGGACAACAGTCCAAAAATCTAAATGTAGGTATTTCTCAGCTCTGTTACCATGACTACTAATTTATATGTGTCTTACTTGAATGACTCTCCTTCGTCTTTGAAAAACTTGCTCAAGAATTCTAGTAAGAAAAAAATTTAGTTTTATCCAAACATATGATTCAAATCTTGGCTTTTAACAATTTAAGCAAAAAAGAAAAAAATAATTTTAATCTTGTTAACTTAAATATCATGTAGTGAAGAAATACAACTCAAAATTTTAAAATATCCACTAGATCAGAGGTTCTTGACCAGGCGTGCTCGCACCCCCTGGTAGTGCAAGTATCATTTCCAGGGGATGCGAGAAGTGCCCACTCAAATTTAGATTAAATTTTATTTTGTAATTAATATTATTTATATTTCGTTTCTTTATTTCAGATATTATCATTACTAATACCATGCAATTGTATTTTATATATACAACAAAATAGCGGATTACAGTGTGAACAGGAAGACTAATTTGCATATTGATATTAAAAATTTGATTTTTAATAAATATATGCTTAGTATAATTGATTTCTAATTGTTTGGTTTTATCTTAATGAATATGAGCAAAAATCACAGGGATAAATCTTTTTTAAAAGTTCATTAACAAGAAGAAATAATTGTAATTTATTCTTTACTTCCTTTTAACTAAATAGTTAAATCAGGAAATCTAGCAATGAAAAATGGGAATGATGAAAGAGTAAGTTTCAGTTGTTCTATTTCCGATTTTACCCACCTCTGATTCAAATCTTTTTATCTGCATTCTTATTTAGTTTCATTGGCCTTTCTAATTTAATATAATATCTCATTACCTTAAAATCTAAATTCTTATGCCTGGAAGGTGCATGTATTTGCTAGTCTGTATAATTATCAAAATAAGTGAATCATTTGAAACAACAGTTTTTTGTAGCAAATGATAAAATGGCAATTTTCTAGAGTATCAATGGATTGAGAGATTAGAGACAGTAAGGAATAATGTAACAGATCAAAAATAAGTTTTAAGAGTTTGCATTTTATATCTTGAAAATATTGTCATTTTTTTTTTCCTACAAATATCCAAATGAATAAAACCAATTCATACCGAGATAATCTAACTTACAGATTGAAATAATTCCACTAAAAAGGAAGAAACAAAGAAAAATGAAAGAAGAACAAAAGAAAGAAAGAACAAAAGAAAGAAATAGTCAGATAGATAGAAGAAAGATAGAAAGAGTAAGATAGAAAAAAAGACAGAAGAAAAAGATATTAAGGAAGAAATAAAGAAAGAAAAGATATTAAGGAAGAAATAAAGAAAGAAAGAGTAAAATATTAGAAAAAAGAAAGAGTAAGATAGAAAGAAAAAAAAAGAAATAATGAAAGAAACAAACAAACAAAAAGAACAAAATGAAAAAAAAGGAAGAAAGATGAAATATGAAAGAAAGAATGAAAGAGATAAAGAAGTATAGAAAGAGAAAGTATAATATTAAGAAAGAATGAAACAAAGAAGAAATAAAGAAAGAATGAATGAAATACACCTTAGAATATCTAAATTCAGCTTGAACTGAAAGGAGTAAAAAAAAAAAAATTAAAAGGAGGGGGTATTTATTAAATAAAAATAATTATCTTGCATTACTTCCGATTCTCACACCCAGTTTATAGATTTCAAACGTTTGGAGTGGGTATATTGAATTATTAATTTTTACAGCTTATGTTTCTATATTGTCTTTCTTTACTATCAATAGCATAGAAGGTAGACAAAGATTCAGTTAGATTTTGGCAGTAGCTTTGAAAAGTTATCTATAAAATTAATCATCAATTCAAACTTATTTTTCTTTTCTATTTCACAATGATTTCTGTTACTCTGTAACAAATTAGAATCATTGATTATATATGCTGTTTAAACATATTGATAATAAATAATTGAAATTTTAAAGATTTATCCAAAGAAAAAAAATCAATGCTTATCCTTCCTTAATGGATGTTAGTAATTATCTAAAATGATTCTAAAATGTCAAATTATTTACCACTTTATACAAATCTGTATAAACATTATATATACAAGCAAAAAAAAAAAACCCTCCATGCAGTGTAAAAATTAATTTTTGAAAGATATTGCCAAAGGGGGTGGGAGTTTGTTTTGTTTTATGACAGACGACAAATGCTTTTTTTTTTTTTTAAATACACATAATTCTACAAAATCTTATTAGAATTGAATGAATATCTTAATGTTAGTGTAAAAAAATCATTTCTTTTTAAATTTTATCTCGATTTTATCAACGTCCAAAAGTATAAGGATTTTTTGCTAAGCTCTTTCATAATAAAAATGTAAACAGATCTTTGAAATCTATATTGGTTTTTCTGTCAAAATTCAATAAATATGTTTTCTTTCTAATAAAATTAAGTTTCTCAGTTAAATTCAAATAAGTTTGTTCTTTATTCCCTATTCAACGATTTTGGTTAATGTGACGTAAGCAGTGACGTAGTTTCAGTTACAGACAAATAGAGATCAAATCTCCATTATTAAAGATTTAGATATGTATAATAATAGTTAAAGCAAATCTCTCTTGACAAGTGTACAAAGAAATCCAATTAGATAAATCTTATAGTATTAATAGTCCAGTTAAAAGTGCAGAAAACCTGTTCACCACAATAAGGATGTGACACAAGGTCGCAAAATATGGGGCATTCAGTGATGATTGACTTGCTAATTCAGTAGAAATGGATCTGCGAGACTAGCTTGATAACCATTACACCATGATGAGAAGCCCAAAGTGCAGTAAGGGTAACCTAAAGTCAATTTTTTTTAGACCTTATTTTTTCCAATGCAGGTATCATTTGGGGAACGAGAAAATTTTGGCCCATTTACCAAAACTTTTCTTCTTCCCCAATGATACCTGCACTGGAAAAATAAGGTTTTAAAAAAGATTTGGTTTCAGGGAATTCTTAACATGCTTTTAACCTAGACTATTATAAATATCATTAAAAACAATTTAACCTAGACTATTATATTTCCTTAAAACAATTTAGCCAATATTGTATATTATTGAAATCTAACTGAGACTATTATATATTATTAAAACAATCTAATAAATTAATACAATTTTATATATGTAAATGAAAAATGGAAGTGAATCTGACAATTATGTTGAAAGATAAATGGAAAGAAAATGCATGGATAAAAATTATTTATTGAAATGCTGATATGTGTTTCAAATTCTATTCTGTTTAGTATTATTATTTATTCTATTTGTATTTAAAATAATACTAAATAGGATACAATGTATACAAAGACAAACTCTCAGTCGAAACATGTCGGCATTTCAATAAATAATTTTTATCCATTTATCTTTCAACAAATTTTATATATATGCTTCTTTTTAGATCTAATTATTTTTTGGTATTTTTATCAATACTTTAGTAAGCTAATTTCATGGATTTGAATCAGATATTTCATTTTTTAATTACTAATACGCATTCTTGATGCAGGACCTTTTATTCCTAATATCAAAACCTCCTATCAGGTAGCTTAATATTTTAAAACGGTGTAAACAAGCTACGACTATTAATGAAAAAGGCTGCAGTTGTATGGAGGACGGAACACAGCCCAACTTTACAATCAGTAATAAAACAAGATTTTCTGAATAATGCCAGGAAAACTTTTACAGATAAAAGCTTGAAATTGAAACTTCACTTCAGTGTAATTTGAAAATCACACGCAGAGAATTTGGAGGAAGATATCACCAGGCATACAACAGAATGAATAAATCCTAGCAATGTGGTAAGCAGTTCCAGACTTAGCTTTCAGAAATCTTCTGACAAAGGGATCTTTATTCCAAAATATTAAGAAAATAAATCAAAGGTAGATGAACAACATCATAGTTACCTCATTTTTTTCTTTACACTTGCAGTCTGATAGCCTTTAAAACCACCATCAAATCAATATAAAACACAATAGTAAAGTAAAGTCGATGGGGATGGCCTAATGTTGTAATATGATGTGTTCTCTACCTTTGATTTATTTTCTTCAATATTTTGGAATAAAGATCCCTTTGTCAGAAGATTTCTGAAGCTAAGTTCTGGAACTGTTACCAACATTGCTAGGATTTAATTCATTTGTTGTATGCCCTGGTGATATCTTCCTCCAAATCTTCTGCGTGTGTATTTGTTCAAATTACAGCTGAAGTGAAGTTTCAATTTCAAGCTGTTTATAATCTGTAAAAGTTTTCCTGGCATTATTCAGAAAAATCTTGTTTTATTACTGATTTAAAGTTGGGCTGTGTTCCGTCCTCCTTACAAACTGCAGCCTTTTTCATTAATAGTCGAGCTTGTTTACACCGTTTTAAAAATATTAAGCTACCTGAAATAGGAGTTTGAATATTAGGAATAAGTTGCATCAAGAATGGTATTAGTATTAAAAAAATGAAATATCTTGAATTCAAATCCATGAAATTAGCTACTAAAGTATTGATAAAATACCAAAAATAATTAAGATCTTAAAAGAACAATTATATAAAATTGTTGAAAGATAAATGGATAAAAATTAATTTATTGAAATGCCGACATGTTTCGACTGAGAGTTTGTTTTGTATACATTGTATCCTATTTAGTTTATTTTAAATAGCAAATAGAATAAATAATAATACTAAACAGAATAGAATTTAAACACATATCAAGCATTTCATAAATAATTTTTATGCCATGCATTTTCTTTCCCATTTATGTTTCAACATAATTGTAGATTCACTTCCATTTTTTTTCATTTACATATATAAACTTGTATTAATTTATTTAGATTGTTTTAATAATATATAATAGTCTAGTTAGATTCATAATATACAATATTGGTAAATTGTTTTAGGAAATATAAAGTCTAGTTAAATTGTTTTAATGATATATAATAGTCTAGTTAAAAGCATGTTAAGAATTCCTGACCCAAATCTTTTTTAAACCTTATTTTTCCAGTGCAGGTATCATTGGGGAAGAAGAAGTTTTTGGGTAAATGGGCCAATTTTTTCTCGTTCCCCAATGATACGCTGCATTGGAAAAATAGGTCTAAAAAAAATTGACTTTAGTTACCCTTATGCACTTTGGCTTCTCATCATGGTGTAATGGTTATCAAGCTAGTCTCGCAGACCATTCTACTGAATAGCAAGTCAATCATCACTGACCCATATTTGAGACCTTGTGTCACATCCTTATTGTGGTGAACAGGTTTTTCTGCAACTTTAACTGACCTAATTACTACTATAAGATTTATCTAATTGGGATTTCTTGTACACTGTCAACGAGATTTTGCTTTAACTATTATATACATATCTAAATCTTTTAATAATGGAGATTTGATCTCTATTTGTGCTGTTAACTGACTACGCACTGCTTACGTCACATTACCAAAATCGTTGACATATGGAATAAGAACAAACTTATTTGATTTACACTGAGAAACTTAATTTTATTAGAAAGAAAACATATTTATTGATTTTGACAGAAAACATATAAGATTTCAAGATCTGTTTAGCATTTTTTATTATGAAAGAGCTTAGCAAAATCCTTTTAGCAACTTTGTGACGTTGATAAAATCGAGATAATATATTTAAAAAGAAATGATTTTTTTAGCACTAACATTAAAGATATTCATTCAATTCTGATAGAATTTGTAGAATTATTGTGTATTTAAAAAAAAGAAAAAAAGCATTGTCGTCTGTCATAAACAAAACAAACTCCCACCCCCTTGGCAATATCTTTCAAAAATAATTTTTACACTGCATGAGAGGGTATTTTTTTTTTTTTGGCTTGTATATATATGTTTATACAGATTTCTATAAAGTGGTAATTATTTGACATTTTAGAAATATTTTTAGATAATTACTAACATCCATTAAAGGAAGGATAAGCATTGTTTTTTTTTCGTTGGTAAATTTTAAAATTAATTATTTATTATCAATATGTTTTACAGCATAATCATAATCAATGATTCTAATTTGTTACAGGTACAGAATCTTTGTGAAAATAGAAAAGAAAATAGTTTGACTGATGATTAATTTTATAGATAACTTTTCAAGGCTACTGCAAAATCTAACTGAATCTTTGTCTACCTTCTATGCTCCTGATAGTAAAGAAATGACAATATACGAAACATAACGCTGTAAAAATTAATAATTCAAATATACCCACTCCAAACGTTTGAAATCTATAAACTGGGTGTGAGAATCGGAAGTAATGCAAGATAATTATTTTTATTTAATAAATACCCCTCCTTTTTATTTTTTTTTTTTTTACTCCTTTCAGTTCAAGCTGAATTTAGATATTCTAAGGTGTATTTCATTCATTCTTTCTTATTTCTTCTTTGTTTCATTCTTTCTTAATATTATACTTTCTCTTTCTATACTTCTTTATCTCTTTCATTCTTTCTTTCATATTTCATCTTTCTTCCTTTCTTTCCTTTTGTTCTTTTTTGTTTGTTTGTTTCTTTCATTATTTCTTTTTTTTCTTCTTCTTATCTTCCTTTTTTTCTTATATTTTACTCTTTCTTTCTTTATTTCTTCCTTAATATCTTTTTCTTCTTTATTTCTTCCTTATATCTTTTCTTTCTTCTTTTTCTTTCTATCTTACTCTTTCTATCTTTCTTTCTATCTATCTGACTATTTCTTTCTTTGTTCTTTCTTTCTTTGTTCTTTCTTTCAATTTTTCTTTGTTTCTTCCTTTTTAGTGGAATTATTTCAATCTGTAGTTAGATTATCTCGGTATGAATTGGTTTATTCATTTGATATTTGTAGGAAAAAAAAATGACAATATTTTCAAGATATAAAATGCAAACTCTTAAAACTTATTTTTGATCTGTTACATTATTCCTTACTGTCTCTATCTCTCAATCCATTGATACTCTAGAAAATTGCCATTTTTATCATTTGCTACAAAAACTGTTGTTTCAAAATGATCACTTATTTGATAATTATACAGACTAGCAAATACATGCACCTTCCAGGCATAAGAATTTAGATTTTAAGGTAATGAGATATTATATTAAATTAGAAAGGCCAATGAAACTAAATAAGAATGCAGATAAAAAGATTTGAATCAGAGGTGGGTAAAATCGGAAAATAGAACAACTGAAACTTACTCTTTCATCATTCCATTTTTCATTGCTAGATTTTCCTGATTTAACTATTTAGTTAAAATAGGAAGTAAAGAATAAATTACAATATTTCTTCTTGTTAATGAACTTTTTTAAAAAGATTTATCCCTGTGATTTTTGCTCATATTCATTAAGATAAACCAAACAATTAGAAATCAATTATACTAAGCATATATTTATTAAAATCAAATTTTTAATATCAATATGCAAATTAGTCTTCCTGTTCACACTGTAATCCGCTATTTTGTTGTAAATATATAAATTACAATTGCATGGTATTAGTAATGATATAATCTGAAATAAAGAAACGAAAATATAATAATAAATTAATTACAAAATAAAATTAATCTAAATTTGAGTGGGCACTTCTCGCATCCCCTGGAAATGATACTTGCACTACCAGGGGGTGCGAGCACGCCTGGTCAAGAACCTCTGATCTAGTGGATATTTTAAAATTTTGAGTTGTATTTCTTCACTACATGATATTTAAGTTAACAAGATTAAAATTTATTTTTTCTTTTTGCTTAAATTGTTAAAAGCCAAGATTTTTGAAATCATAATGTTTGGATAACTAAATTTTTTCTTACTAAATTCTTGAGCAAGTTTTTCAAAGACGAAGGAGAGTCATTCAAGTAAGACACATATAAATTAGTAGTCATGGTAACAGAGCTGAGAAATACCTACATTTAGATTTTTTGGACTGTTGTCCTCGTCTATATTGTTATATACACAACATTTTGGCTGATGTGAACTTCTCTGGACTTTTTTGTGTTTCTTTGTATAACTCAGGTGCCTTCATGGAACTTTGAACTGAACCCTTTATTTAATCCATTGGGGTACATTGTTCTCATTTCAACTCCTGAATTATATAAGAAAATCCTGAAGAAGGCCGGAGGACTATCAGCTAAACATTGTGTATATAACAATAAAGATGAAGACAACAGTCTGAAAAATCTAAATGATACAAATTATCAAGCCTCATCTCAAAGATTCAAATACTGAAAAGAATCAATTTATCAATTATCAGCGAGCCTTCTTTTAATGTTATATTTTGAAAATTGTTTTATTTGAAGCAGTTGGTTTTGTTAGAGTGATGTTCACAAAGAAAGAGAAGAGTAAATACCAGCCAGAAGAAACCATCATTTATAGAAAGAAAGAAAGAAAGAAAAAAATACATTCACAGGAATATAGGCAGGCATGCACTTTGCAAAATTTATTATATTCTTGATGGAAAATTATTTAAATTCAAAAAATAACTTTTGCACTTTTAACATTAAAACTTTCTGTGTCACTTCAAATTCACTATTCTCAAAAAAAAAAAATGGCGTTTAAGTTTCAGTACATCACTGATAATTTATCTTTAAAAAAAAAAACATTATGGCAGGTAACATCCTTAATTATACGGTATTTATAAGAAACTTTTAAGTTCTCTATAAAAAAACAATTAAGTGTCTTTTTCAAAGGGTTTTATGTAATATATGCCCTGTGTGATGACATTGCTGCTATGTGATGTCACAATCAGTAATATGAAAATTGTGTGTGTATATATATATATATTATTATATATATATTGATAAGAAAGTGACTTACCGGAGAAAAATATCGAGTTAATTCACAATATTGACAGTTGATACAGGTATTAACGGAATAAGTCAGTGTTATAATGAATATAAAGTGCTCAATATGTTAGTAGAACGGATTTAGTATTCAGGTTTATGTAGAAAATAACCACTCAAGTTTTACCATAAGGATCTTCAGGGTTAATTGCAATGAATTAATCAAGATATTGATTAATTATAGACAATATATGTTATGTGTGTGTGTGTGTGTATATATATATATATATATAAATATATATGTGTGTGTGTGTGTATATGTGTACTGAGCTCAGTCTGTAGAGTGTTTGACTAGGAACCACAAGGTTCCTGGTTTGATCTGGCCCTCGCCAACTCAGTGTATGAGTTGGCACAGATATCTGTGCTGTAAAGTGAGCAGCTGATAGTAGGCATAGTTGCTCCGTCTCAGACGCAAAAAATCTCTTTGGTCTAGCACTAGTGAAAAGGAGATAGACTCGCTCACTGATTGGCTGATACCAACTTTAGGTCGCCGCCAACAACTTTACTTACAATATATATATAATGTATATATATATATAAGTATTGGTTATATAGAGTGCTATATTCATAAGTAGTAGTGCTCAATATCGTTGATAGAGCATACATATCTAAGTTAGGGTAGCATGGACAAGAAGTCAACAGTGTTTGACAATTTCTTGCCTATGTGATTTTCAAACAAGTATTTGGTTGAAAATCGTATAGGTGAGAAACTGTCAGTAACTAAGTGCTGTTGCTTTATGTCTATGCTATCCTAACCTATATATATATATATATATATTATATATATATATATATTAAAGTGTGGGTTCCATGTATTCTTTATAGATAGATGACAGTTGTATGGCTATATGATTAAGTAACATGAATGAAAGAAAATTAATGTACTTACTATTGAAAGTTATAAAGAATGAAGCATAAGAATAATAATTAAATTATATAGGCCATATAATTGTTACACATCTCACACACACATGTATATATGTATATATCTATGTGTGTGTGGATGAAATAGTGAAAAATGTGGATAAAACAACACAACAACTAAATTCAAAATAATATTTCACCTTTTGCAAAGCTGTTTTCGAATTTATTCACAAAAGACCGAGGCAAAATTAATTTGATTAGTTGTGTTGTTTTATCCACATTTTTTCCTCTATTTTCAACCACATTTTTTCGGATTTACCCAATCCTTTACTCCTCATATATATATATATATGTCTGTGTGTGAGAAAAATATGGAAATAAATCTGACAGTATGTAGAAAATATGAAATACAAAGTATACCAAAAAAAATGAATTTATTCTAGATGGTGAAGTTGATGTTAAAACGTTTCAGTTTTTTATAAAACCTTCATCAGGATATTAGGATGGAAAAAGTGTTTGTCTGAACTGTGCTGGATATCTTTCCAAAAATTTTAAACTAGACTTTTACATCCTAATGTCCTGATGAAGGTTTGATAAAAACTGAAACTTTTTAACATCAACTTCACCATCTAGAATAAATTTATCATTTTGGAATACTTTATGTTGTGTGTGTGTGTATGTGTGTGTGTGTGTATGTAATTTCAATCATTATTATTTTAACTTGTGTTTTTCTTCAATCTTTTTAATCTTGGCTGCCTTTTTTTTGATTTTAATTATTTCTGATTGTATCTTTCTTTGCTGTCGTTGAAATAACGACGCAAATTAGTGGCAATAAAAATAATGAAAATTAAAATTATGAAGGAAATATAAATGAATATTAATAATGATTGACGTGATTACTATGTAATAACAATAACAAGAAATACAGCACTGATGAGAGTATGGGATGGGTTTATAGATTGGATTTTAAATTTTGCTCATAGCTTAGTTGGTAAAAGCAGTTGAGATCATTAATCAGGCTCCCTGCCCAAAGCAAAAAGGTGTGGGGGGGATGTAAGTTAAAATTTCATCTAACTTCTTTTGTTTTTTTTGATTTGCCTTTCTCACTGACGTAGAACTACTGATTAAGTTTTGATTGAAAAATAAATAAACTAAATCTAAGACATGAAGGAAAATACAAGTCAAAATTGATAATGATAATGTTTGACAATATTTATTTGAAAAGAATAAAATATTTCTAATTTCCAGTCAAAAAAAACTACTATTCACATTTTTCAAAATATGCAAACTTGCCAATAAATAATTTACATTTTTTTAATTTTTTTGTTTTTAAACACTTTTATTTTTTAGAATATGAAATGTCTTTCATTCAGTTGTGATAAAGTAAATTCTTAGTTGATGTACTGCTGCGTATTAAAAATTGACGTTTGCTAATCATTTTGGAATATCCACACTTAATAAATATTAAAAAAGGAAAAAAAAAAGGTTATTACTTAAAGAAAATAAACTATGTTTTCCTAAGAATTTTCTCTTTTTCTCTCTATCTCTATCTCTCTCTTCCTACCCAAAAATCTTTAAAAAAGTTAAATGGAAGCAATATTTAAATTTAATTATTTACAAAAACAAAAATAATTTTTTGCTTAGCATAATTAATGTATGCTTTTGTCCTTTAGACTTTCTTCTCCAGCACAGTGATAATTTTAATTTTTCTTCTTTTTTTTTAATTTCTTTAAAAAAAAAAAAAGAAAGAAAAAAAGGTAAAAAAAAGAACATTCCAAATTGTTGTGCCTTTTATATTCATGTTCACATGATTTATTCAGAAAGCAGGCAGAGTGGCAATTAATTGACTCTGGACTGGCTTACACAACAGCTGTTTAAAAAATACTGTTGAATGAAAAAGAAAGAAAAAATCTAAATATTTGTCAAAAAGGTAAACATAATTTTTTTAAAACATTTTTTCTTTTTTTAATTTATAAACATTTTTTTAAATCTTAAAAATTTTAAAATTAAAAAAGAAATTTTTAAATTGAAAAACATTTTTTTTAAATTAAATTTTTTTTTAATTTTCAATTTTTTAATTAAAATATTAAACTTTTTTTTTTTCTTTTCTGAATTAAAAGATTTTTTTAAATTCAGAAGTTTAAAAAAAAAAAATTTTTAAATTCTTTTTTTAGGCATTTGCTTGTACTTTTACTAAATCAGAGGTAGTCCAGGTTAAAAATGGCAGTAAAGGTAAGCCAAACTCTTTTTAAACCTTATTTTTCCAATACAGTGCAAGTGATAAAAATAAAAAAAATAAAAATCATCACTTGTGGTATCATTAGGAACGAGATAAGTTTTGTTCTGTTTTTCGCAAAGATTTCTTGTTCCCTACTTCGGAAAAATAAGTTCTTTAAAAAAAAAGGTTACCCTTACTGCACTCTTAACTTGGACCAAGTTCTCTTGTTCAAATTCACCAGGTTTGAGGCAACATGTTTTACTTTCAAATAACTATAAACCACTTATATTTCCCCCTTTTTTTTCTTTTTTTTTTTTTTTTTTTTTTTTTTATTCTTCAACTACCCACAAGAAGGTTGTGAAGAGACCATTCTACCATGATGAGGTCAGTGCAGTTTTAAATGAACAAATGACCGTGACTGGAGAAGCGAATTTGCTGCATCTCAGGGCTCACAATATTTGTGCAAATTTTATATGTTAATATGACAAGTCAGAAAATAGACAATATTTGTCTTTTTATATGTTTTCTTCCACCTTGGGATTTGTTTTTCCTTTGCTTACCAACTTATATATATATATAATATATATTGATTGATTGGGACACAGAAATCAACACTCGCCTTCTGTGATCTTCAGACATTTGTTACTGCTGGGGATTATGGAAGGGGAGGGTGCTGATTTTTGGTTTAGGTTCTAGGGGTGAGATTGTTTATTGTTTTTAATAAGTTTGTTGTTAAATGGGTTTTTTTTTTTTTGTGGAGGGGTCACAAATTGGATGTGTAGGTTGAAATTTCTTTTGGGATGGGGGTTCTAATTTCTTAGATGATAAAATTTCATTTTATTTATTCACTATTATACGTTTGTTTATATATATTTGATTTTTGCTATAACACACACACAACATATATATAACACATAAAAACACCAACCACAAATAAACATTTAACAGTCTTTGAGATACTATTTTTTTTCTCCACTGTTATTCATAACATGATTAAAAAATAAATAAAGTTAAGCTTATTCCTCAATGATAATAGATAATATTTTACTTATTTATTTTTAGTCATATTTTACTCATATTCTAGTTATTTTCCATTATAACATCTGCTGTATTTTGTCAACCTTATAACACTAATTTTTAGATGAAATTTTAGGGGGGAAAAAATTAAAATTTAAGGAAATAATTTTTTCCTTTTTAAAAATAGAATTTTTATATCATATAGGATTATTATGCATCAAGTCTATCCATATTTTTTATTGAGGTTTCTGAATTTTAGATATGAAAAATCAAATAAAAAAGAAAAAATATCATATCAATGGGAAGAAAGAAAAAAAACTTTGTAAAACTAAAAAGTAAAAATAGATATTAGTATGTTTCTTTTCTAATAATCAAATAAATGAAATTATTTGAACCGTGTTGGTATATATTAGTTTACTGCTTCAATACAGATACATAACTTTTCCCCCTTCATATTCGTATAATTTACAAGCAAATTATTTAGAAATCTGATTTTTTTTTAGGAATATAATTTAATACAAAAAGATAGTTTTCATCAATAACAAACAGAAAGTTAACACTTTTTATTAGAAAAAAAGGAAAAAAGAAAGAATTACCTGGTGACAGATATGATATGTATATTCAAATATAGAATAATATTAACTTTATACTTTTTCTGAAATCAATTGAAAAAAAAAAAAATTCAGAGTAGACATTCAGATAACAAAAGTTGTGAAAATGATTTTATGTGATTTATATAAGACTAGAAGTGGCTACTCAGCGCGTTGACAGGTAGGAGGGAGCATAACTTGGTGTATTAATTTGTAGAATTCAATGCTATTTCAATGTATATTTTTAGTTTTTAAATATCTTTGGAAATAAATCAAATCTCCATAATTTTTGCACAAAAAGCAAGAACTACTGATATTTAATGTGTATATATATTTACTTGGTAGTTAATTGTTTTATTTTTATAGATTCATCCAGACAGACATACATACACACACACACACACACACACACACCAACTGCCCTTTATATATGTATGTATCTTTGCTGTTAAACTATGAGCCTATCCAGAGCATCTCCCATGGTATGATGGTTAAAGGACTAGGCTAGCAGACCAGGCTCGAGGTCATTCCCTTTTATAGTTGGGCTAAGAACTTTCTAGTGACCCCTACGTAACCCAAATATTAAAAACTAATTTTTGGTAATTCAACAATATTCATTATTATTCTTAGCATTTCATGTGGTATTATGTATTGTTAAAGAAATATTAACAATCCATGATTTAGTGAGTTAGATTCTCACTGGGTGCTCTCTACTTCTGGCCTTGTGCCAACTATACTAAGCTTAGTAAATGACTATAAGATTATCTATCTTAACACAATCCGTTTCATCTATATATAAAGGAGATTCATTCTATTTGTCTTTAACCAAAACTATGTCACTGCTTAAGTCACAGTAATTTCAGGAATTACATAACTTTATCAATCAGTATTTATAGTCAATATTATTACTACGTTAAATAATGAAGTCACTGTATTATATACATGTGCTCTGAAAGTAGTATGCAATAAAGGATTGTCTACTGTACTTTTTAAAACAAGTTTTAATAACAAAGTTATCTAACATAGATTTTTATGCAAAAATAATCTAGAAACAAAATATCATCAAATAAACTTGTATAGCAAATGAATATTGACAATAAATTTAATTATTTTTATTATCTCCCTTGATTTTTTTGCGGGGTGGGATTCTTGAAGTCATTTTTTAATACAGATTATTTGGCCATTTTTCTTTTCTTTTGAAATAGTCAAAGAAAAAGTTACGTTTTCAGTCTGTGAAGTCCTTGTCTGCTTTATATTAAAAAAAGAAGAAAATGTTGTATCTTGTTTCTGCTGTCATATTTTTCTAAAGAACTTGCACATGTTTTATGAAACAGAGAGCGGCTTATATTTAATGTGTTATTTTAATCCTCAGGTTACAACTGGCCGCTACATTGGTAGCATGGACTCAGCCTTCTGAAAAGTCCTTGGAAATTCTTCTATCTCATAATGTGACTTTGGAAAATGTATTCTGCATCTTCAAAATTCTAATTCAAATAGTTTCTACCAAAAATTGAATTTTTTTTCCTTTTTGAAGAGCACATCCACTGGGTATGTCATTGACATAGAGTCAATCATTTGACATTTTGGAACTTGATTTCAAATTCAATGTTTCCTGTGTATATTCTTTCCTTTGTCTATGGTAGTTCTAATGTAAATAAAACTTTTAATTTAATTACTTAGTCTTGTGTTTCCTTCTTTGTCTTATCTTTTCTTGAATACGACATATCAACCAAGATGGCGGTTGAAAAATTATTTTTCAGATATGGTGGTTGTTCTCAATATTTTTTATTTATTTTCATTTTCTAACTAAATGGCTATTCTGATTATATACATATATATATACATATATATATATATAGAGAGAGAGAGATGAAAAGAAATGAAAAAACACAGATGTTGTTTAACTGAATTTATTTCTACAACTTTGCATTGCTGATATTGCAATATTTTGATTTTATCATAAAAAAACTTCTTCAGAGCATAAATGATATGAAGACAATTGTGACCATTTTATGATGTGATTGTTTTCGACTGGATTTTAAATTTAAACTGGAAATATTGTTTTGTTCAAAAAGTGGGTGATTCATTTCCTTACTTTTATATAGGAACTAATATATATATATATATATATATATATATATGTGTGTAAGATAATCCAAATGATTGGTAAGTGAAGTATGATTCTATTTGGGATCATCGAAATCTCATTGTACAACCATACTGTATGCTCTTGTAGATGCAAACATATATTCATACAAAGATTTTTCTAAATCCCCAAGAGAGCTCAATGTATAATAACCAATAAATTAATAATATATAGAGCAATATTCAAATTTCAAAGAAAGAAAAACTTAACAAACCGTCATCTTGTTATAATTTCATTTTGACCAGAAACTCAAAATGAGTCTAGCCTCTTCAGACAGATTTTACTAATAAAATAAGATATTTGTAAAATCTGTCTGAAGAGGCTAGACTCATTTTGAGTTTCTGGTTGAATAAAATTTATAACAGTTAGATCATGAAAAATGGTGATAAATCCAATGGTATGTTAAAATGTTTTTGTGGTTTGTATATTAGACCATCATCAGGATATCGTTAATATGTGATGTTGTAACTTCTGAATAAAAGTAAGCCCGGACAGTGAGGGAATCTATCCCCTTTTCACTTTAGCTAAACCAGGGAGATTGTTTTTGTGTCTGACGTGGAGCACCACACCTACCTATCTCCCTACTTTAGATCCAAGCTAGGCTACTCATGCACCTGATTTGGCGGGGTCAGTATCGAACCTGGTTCTACCAACCAAGTTTAATATTCAATATAAATAAGGAAAATAAGAACAAGACAAAACTTTGAACACGAATGGCAATAGAATGCTATTTGAAAACGGTTTTACATAATTTGTGTATATTTATTTGTTAAAATGTTGCTCATATACATCCTTTAACTCTTTGCCTACCAAATTTCTCCCACACCTGTAATGAAATTACTTGGTATTTTTTTACCTGTATGATGGGATATTTCAAATTTCACTATTGATTCACCTCAGAACACATTCTATTCAAATAAAGTCCTATTAGTGTTGTAATCTGAGTTCTCCTGCTCAATTATAATGAACTAACCATCAGTTTTTGTACTTTGCTTGGGTGTTGTATGCATAGAAAAAGTTAATGGTGGGAGAGCCACTATGAGTGGTTTAAAGTATTCAAAGAGTTAAGAATTTGTAATGGTAAGTATAAAGGTCAGTTTGATTATCTTATATATATATATATATATATATATATATATATAACTTTTTTTTACCACAAGGGTTTACTAATAGGATTAGTATATATGTATATATATATATATATATATGATTTTTTTATAAAGCTGCCTTTAGGAAGAAAACTCTAAGTGATATGGAAGACAGCTACGTGCTAAATGAGCAAAGGGGAAAATATTCTCTTATTGAACGTTTTCTTGAATATTGAATTATGAAATCAATCAAAGATGTGAAGATCTTATTTCTTGATCATTATAAAAAGATTAAAAGTACAAAATAATTCATTGAAAAAAAATCATTAACGCCCTCCCACTCTCTCTTCCACCCTCTCCTTCTCTTCCACTCTCTCCTTCCTCTCTATTCCTCCTTCTCACTCTCTCTCTCTCTCTCTCTCATTCTTACATAGAGACCCATAAGTAACGGGACCAAAATATCCT
The DNA here is from genome assembly GCA_023376005.1 of Doryteuthis pealeii. Taxonomy (NCBI): domain Eukaryota; kingdom Metazoa; phylum Mollusca; class Cephalopoda; order Myopsida; family Loliginidae; genus Doryteuthis; species Doryteuthis pealeii. The sequence continues at coordinate 27,465 of JALAJA010001184.1, forward strand.
TTCATTTTTTTGGGGGGTGGGGGTTGAGGGGGGGGGGTCAGTTAGTGGAGCTGTGTCTTGATGTTAACAAGTGCAAAAGTCACAAAATTGAATCTCGCTGTTGTTGATAAAATAATTTACAGAAATTTCCATTAAAAACACCCCCCCCCCCCTCACCAAAAAATTCACGGTCAACTTAATCATGGGGAGGGACTTCATTATGGAGTAGATTGTTAACAACCCCTGTTTCTCACAGATGTATTACTACTAAAGCAGTTGAGTTTTGATCCTTACTTGGTGCCCCTCAAAACAAAAAATTGCACACTTTTCAGTGTAATGGTTAGTAAGCTAGTCTCACAGATTCATTACTGCTGTATAGTGAGGTTGATTCTCACTGGGACCCCATACTTCTGTTTTTTATGCTGAACCTAAGATAAGCTAAGTCTGTTTTAAGGCCACCTTGTGTAGTATAATGGACCTGAGTTCAAGTCCTGGACAAGGTTGTTTGTATTTCATTTTGCACTAATGCTCTTGGGAAAGCATGAATCCATCTCTTCTCCCTCCCCCCAGCTATGGGTAAAATAGTAAGGCAGTCTGTGCTCTGTAACTATGGTAAGTTTTGGTTTGGTTTCTTTATTTAAAGGCATATCAACCTTTCTGGGTATTTGATGCCAAAGCTATCATTGTATACGAAAAGTAGTGGTACTATTTAACACTTAGCAGGGAGGGTGAGGGGATTTATGCCTTTCCCAAGAGTGAGTAAGTAAAGTCGTTGGGGTGGCCTAAAGTCAGTATCAGCCAGACAGTGAGAGTTTGGTTTGTTTTGTTTTACGGCATATCAACCTCAGTGGGTCATTTAATGCCGATAAAGTTTTGAAATAAATCAATTCTTAATGAATAATACATTTTTTTTATAAATACATTTTTCTATTTAACCCATAGATGGGACCCTAACAGGTACTACCACTCCGGGTCAGAGTGGACCAGGGAGCAATGGTGATGAAGGGGTGCTCCATATTCCCAACCAGACAGTGAGGGAATCTATCCCCTTTTCACTAGTGCTAGACCAGGAGATTGTTTTTTATTGTCTGAGGTTGAGAGCCATACCTACCACCACTCCTGGGATACTGCATAGATCTCTGTGCTATTCATATGTTGAGTTTGTGAGGACCAGTATCAAGCCAGGAACCTTGTGGTTCCCAGGCGGACGTTCTACCGACTGAGTCAAAAGTTGACAATAGTATGACTAGAGTTTAACCTGCTTACTACAATGTCACAATCCAGTATTTGGCCATCACAAGCGTTGGTAGAGTGAAAAGAAGGAAAACTGAATTTAAAATCAGGTTGTACTCAGTGGGGATTCACTTTGGCCCTATCTTGGGCTAGACGGGGCGGTCGGAGAGGCCCCCTCTGATCAATCGGCTGGTCACGTCAAGCCCTAGCACCTATATGATTGCCCCAACCCTATTACCCTTATGGCAAGCCCCAACCCCTTTTTATCATATGGGTGCTAGAAGGTGGTGGCTGTGGGTCTACATATCCTGGAATGACGTTAAACTCTATCTGATGGTGAGGTTCCAGTTTGGAGGTTTGGGGAATGTGGAGCACCCCATTCATCACCATTGCCCCCTGGTCCACTCGACTCGCGAGTGGTAGTACCTGTTAGGGTCCCATCTATGGGTTAAATAGAAAAATGTATTTGTAAAAAAATTATATTATCCATTAAGAATTGATTTATTTTCAAAACTTTGTCGGCATTAAGTGACCCCACTGAGGTTGATATAGCCGTAAAACAAAAACAAAACCAAACAAAGCAAATCAGTGGGGATTAAAATAGAATTAAAAAAAAACTCCCATGAGCCTTCACAACGGAAGAACCCTCCGAGCCTGTGCAGAAAAGGACCCACTTCCAACCCATGATAATCTCTCGGTCATTCGGACTTAGGTCTTATCTGGGGTGAGGTACGACTACTGGTCAGGAAGGGAATTTCTTTACCATGTGTTGGTTATGACCCGAGAAAAGCCAAAAATCATGAAACTACCCTCTTTGCTTTGTCTCTTCCTTTTCTTCCCTTTGAATTCCTTTTTCAACGCCGCCACCCAATATGATGGGCGTTAAAACCCAAGAACCTAGGAACAGGCACCAAGAATAACCACAGTTACCTTTTTTTAAACTAAAACAGTTTAAACCCCATGCCCCAAACTTCATTTAATATTGATCTTGTGTTCGCATTCTGTGGAGAGGGTTGGATAAATACATTTACTCAGTGGAATAAGTGGAGTGTAAATTGTTTCTGGGAAAACAATTATAATATCCGATTACTGCGAATAGAATTCATTAATTTTCTTAATTCCATAAAGAATTCTACTTTTGTCTATTAACATAGATTGACAAAGGAAATTAATTTGAGGCGAATTAAGTTGAATATAAAACAAGATGTGAAGAGAGAGAGATACCAACAAGGAGTGAGAGGGAAAGGAATAGAAAGAAAGAGAGAAAAAAGAAGAGGAAAGAAAGAAGAGTGAGAGAAAAAGTAGAAAGGAAAGAGACAGAGAGCACTTCTATCTATAATGGTAGAAATATTATATGGACAAGGATGTGTGTGCGTTGAGGAGAGAGAGAAAATGAGAGGGAAAATGAAGGAGAGAGAAAGAAGAAAGAAAGAAAGAAAGAAAGACGAAAGAGTGAGATTGCTTCTATCTATAAGTTAGGATATATAAAAAAAGCAGTGCTTTAATGTCCGACTAGGAACCACAAGGTTCCCGGCGATACTAGCCCTCAGCACATGAGTAGCACAGGAAATCTATGCGGTAAAGTAAGGAGCTGATGGTATGTGTGGCGCTCTCTCAGACACCAAAACAATCTCCTTGGTCTAGTGCTAGTGAAAGGGTATAGACTCCTTCACTGTCTGGCTGATACCGACTTTAGGCACCCCAATGACATTACTTACTTTTACTATAAACAAGACGTGTTTGTATGTGTGTGTGAGAGGAGAGAGAGAGAGAAAGAGATTGAGAAAAGAGAGAAATATTTGGCTGGGTCGCGTTGGATTTTACGACATGTCAACCCTTGTTAGTTTATTTTATGCTTGAAGATGTTTTGTTTATTCATTCTTGATGGAATTCAATTTTTAAAGAAAGAAATAAGAGAGAATAATGAGAGAAAGAGAAATAATGATAGAAAGAAGAGAGAGAGAGAGAGGAGAGAGAGAGAGAGAGAGAGAGGAAAAAAATGTGCATGAGAGAGAGAAAGAAGAGAGAGAGAAACAGAAAGAAAAAGAATGCCAAGAAGAAAAAAGAAGAGAGAGAGAGGAGAGAGAGAAAGAGAGAGAAAGAAAAGAAGGAGAGCCTTCTATCTATCTATCTATCTATTTAAATCAATGGTTTCCTAACCTAATCATAATGGTAAACTGGTACACCACAAAATTTGGCTTAAATGCTGTGAAAAAGTCTACAAAGTTAGATAAAAAAAAAAATACATCATTTTTCATCATTTTTACCATATTTATCTTTTTGGCACGTGATATGTCTCTAGTCCGGGTGATGACAAACCCTCCTTTAATTGCTATTGACAGTTGCAAATAAAGTTCATCGTATTTTTTTTTTAAACTAATGATTGGAGACTTAAAATCAGGCATAAAGAATTACCCACTCAAAGATTTTGGATCTTTTTAGTGAACAGGATTCTTTAGTTGACAAAAAAAAACAAAATGGAGAAAAGATTCAACTTATTTTTATTCAGTTTGCCAATTCATTTTTATAGGCATTTGATTCTCCCTCTTAAAAAAAGAGTTAAAATACAAACACACACACACATGCACTATATATATATATAATATCTATAATATATATATGATAGGATCCAAAACTTGTAGTAGGACTATATGTGATTTCTAAGACACACTGTATTATATTGTATGATCCGAGAAATAATATAAATCTAAAATCACTAAAGAGAGCTCAATGTATAATAAACTTTTTAGAATATATACAAAAGCAATATTTATCATAGAAAGGAAGGAAAAACTCAACACCGTAATTTCCATAATAAATTTATTTTCGACAAAAAATGGGGCCTATATAAATCTAAGTTGATCTAATATAGCTCCCCCAAATCCGTCTCATCAGATGGAGATAACTTGATTCTCCATCTTTGAGAGACTGGATTTTGGGGAGCTATATTAAATCAACTTAGATAGATTTAGATAGGCCCCATTTTGGTCGAAATAAATTTATTATGGAGTTACAGTGTTGAGTGTTTTTCCTTCTTTTCTATGATATATTAATTAATATATATAATATATATAATTATAATGTGAGAAAAGAAAAGGAGAAGAGAGAGAGAGAGAAAGAAAAAAGAAAGTGTAATGGTGGATGTAATGGTTAAAGTCATCGGAAATGGACTCGTCGCCCCAAGCTCAAATCCTGGTAATTGCATTTCACTTAGCGCTAATACCCTTGGGAAAAGGTACATGAAAACCTACTCTCCCTCCAGCTATGGCTAAATAGTAGGACAGACTGAACTCTTTAACCTTGTTAGGCAACCAGTCTAGGAGAAGGAAAACTCTGAATTCAAACCTGTTTGAACTCCGCTTAGAAATTGACCATGTGTAGCATCCTGCTCATGCGGAGGGATTGGTAAATATATATTATATATATATATAATATATATTAATATATATATTGTGTGTGTTGTGTGTGTGTGTGTGTGTGTGCGTGCGTGTACTTTAGGCATTAGCATTTCTTCATGTAGGCATATATTGTTAAATAGTGCACCATTTATTCTGTCTGCAAGTTTTGTCCTGTTTTGTTTTTTCGTAATTACTGGATTATTCTTTGCTAAATATCTGGCGAAAATTGGCAGATGTATTTGCCATATGTCATAGAATAGTACTTTCTGCCCTATCGTGGGCCATCTTCAAGGTATTTTGAAACCGTACAACAATGGGCTATTCCAATTTTCCAAATTTATATTAGGTTATGTTTTAATTAATTTGTTGTGTTATTATTTTATGTTATTATTATTATTGTCATTTATATATATAATATATATACGTAATCCAAATTGACTGGTAAGCAAGGGATGATTCTATTGAATTGATGATCATTGATATCTACTTTGTACAATTCTGTATGCTCTTGTAGGTTGCATAACATATATATTCATACAAGGATTTTTTATAAATCCATAAAAAGATCTCAATGTATAATAATCAAAAAATTAAATAACCCGTCTGATGAGGCTAGAATCATTTTTAGAGTTTCTGGTAGAAATAAAAATATGATGGGATGACGCGTTTGTTAAGTTTTTCTTTCTTTGAAAGTTATATATATATATATATATAATATATATATATATGAGAGAGAGAGAGAGAGAGAGAGAGAGAGAAGACTTCTGCACATTTAAAAGGGAAATGGGAGTTTGTGTCACATACACTCGATTGTGGAGATGCCCCTAGTGTAATAATTATCACCGTAGGAAATGGACATCAAGGTGACAAGAGTTCAAATCCTGGACGAGTCTGGTAAAAGGCAGCAAACGACACTATCCTAATTATATTATAGGTAACTATGTATAGTATAATATATATATTATATATAATATATTAAAGTGCAATGATATCTGGAAGGGTCGGCCTAAAACTTCTGTATCAGCAGACTAGCAACGGAGTCTAATCCCCCGATTACTCATCATCACTAAGCGCTAGAACCAAAGGACAGTATAAGATATGTGCAAAAATCTACGGCCTGCTATTGCAGTTTACCCACACCTACATCAGCTCCCCACCTTTACCGCACACGTCATCCTGTCGTTACTTGAAGTTATAGTGCAACAAGAAGTGAAGGGCCAGCTATTTCGAACAAGACGGACGCTCTACCGGCACATTAATTATTAACATAATATATATAATACTAAAGCTGATGTGAATCAATGATATGTTGCGAAAGCCTGTTTTTTTCTATTTAGTTTAAATGACATAAAATTACATAACAAAAATATTCCTTAAGTTCTAGAGAATTTGAGTTATGCTTGAAAAATAAAACACATTTTAACGGATTCCTAAACTAGTTGTAGATTTGCAATTAAGTCAAAACCACTGAACCCGGATCTCTTTCTTTCACCATACTAACTTACCCCATCATTTCTCTATGGTCTGTATATCTGATTACCTTGCTGTACTAATATATGTTAGTTCACATCCTGTGAGCGTAAAGACTGGATTTAGAGAGTGGAAATATATGTGTATGTTAGTTTCAGAAGCAGCTATCCCGTAGCATATCTCAACATGGAGAATTTGAACAAAAAACATCATAAACAATTACTCTCGCCATGAAAAAAAAAGTTTATAAGACAGCTAATGAACAACATCTCTTCTCCTTTTTTTCTTCTTTCTTATGTTGTCATTTTCTTTTTACTGATAATTAAACCAGTGATACAATTTGCGTGGAAAAGAAGACGAGCAATTCAGCGAATGCCAAAAAAAAATAAAAAAAAAAAATAAAAAAAAAAAAGCGGAAAAAAAATAAAACTAGACATGTTCCGCTCTTTAAATACGAAGTAACCGTGGCGTAGCGGACATACTTAGTGAGGCGATGATTCGTGTTTTCTGACTTCGCGCTATACGTTTGCTTTTTGGGCTAATTAATAATATATCTCGCAACCTTTTTCTTTTCTATAATTCACTACACATAAACACATGCGTCAAAAAATAAAATATAATGCATGTGGCTGAAGATTATGCATAAAATCGTACATACTGCCCTGCATAAAATTATCTGAATTTGTTGATTTTTTTAATTCATATCTGATATTACAGCAGATTACTTGTTCTATTTTGCACATACACATAACAGACATGAGAAAGAAGAGAGGAGAGGATAAACTAGAG
>JALAJA010001185.1:2500-10347 GCA_023376005.1 Doryteuthis pealeii
TATATATATATATATATATATATATATATATATACATATATATACATACAAAACCCTCTGCACGAGTTTGATGTGAGACAAGTCAATTTCTTAAGTTGAGTTAACAGATTTGAATTCAGAGTTTTACTTCTCCTAGACTGAGCTGTTACCTAACCAAGTTTAAAGAGCCCAGTCTGCTCTACTATTTATCCATAGCTGGAGGGAGAGTAGAATTTATACTTTCCCAGGGAGAATAGATTCTTAATATTCCCAAGGATATTAGGCACTATGTGAAATGTAAACAGGCCCCGTCGAGAATATGGAGAATTGAACTCTGGTTGGCGAATCCATTTCACTGTGAATGCCAAATGTTGTGTGTTCCCACCTCTTAGAAAACTAGAGACTTTAACACACAATGGTAGAAGACCATTCTTTTTGTTTGAATTCTTAAAACTTTGGTATGTCTTTTTTTGCATTGTAAACGTGCTGAAAACTTGTTAAAAAAACTTTTTTGCTTTAAGCCTAACACCAAATATCTCATTAAATAGAAATAACTTTGTTAGATGGAACTTTCACCTGCACAAGAGACAAGTGACAAATAGCACATGCTGTTATGTTAAAAGAATTTTCCTAAACTTAGCCGAGAGCTCAAACCAAACTTACTGGGTGAAGAAAAATTATTCAACCCGATTTATTTAAGACAGACGACTTTCTGTTTGTAAATGTACTAAATTTGTATTGTAATCTTAGGTGTTGTTTGTTTGTCTAACTGTCAAACGGTTTGAAACACAATATGATACTATAATATATAATATATTATATATATATATATATATATATATTGCAGAATATCACAAACAGGTAGGTGTAGTAGCAGTATAAACACTAAGTTAATTTTCAGTATGCAATATAAAAGAAAAAACTATAATTTACTATATATATATATATATAATATATATATAATATATATATATGATATGATATATATTATAATATACACTCTTATAGGTTAAACTTATATATCTCTATATATACTTTGCTAATAATGTTGTTGTTGGCATCCTTCCATCTGCGAGAGACGATGGAGTAGTGTCCAATTTTTAAAATTTTTTTATTGGAACTACGTAGCCTGGGTGGGTTCATATGGAGGAAAAGCTGTTGCCCAAGCAAATGTACTAAATTTGTATTGTAATCTTAGGTGTGTTTGTTTGTCTAAACTGTTAAACGTTTTGAAACACAATAATGATATATATTATATTATATATTACTATTATATTATATATATATATATTTCAGAATATCAACAACAAAGTAGGTGTAGTAGCAGTATTAACACTAAGTTAATTTTCAGTATGCAGCATAAAAAGAAAAAACTTATATACTCTTATATATATATATATATGTATATATAAAGGAAGCATGTGGTGTAATGGTTAAAGTCATGGGAAATGGACTTGTCACCCCGATTTCAAATCCTGGACGTGTTAATTGCATTTCACAGTGCTAATACCCTTGTGAAAGGTATGAATCCTACTCTCTCAGCTATGGGAAAATAGTAGGGCGACTGGACTCTTTAACCTTGTTAGGCAACTGTCTAGGAGAAGAAAAATCTGAATTCAAACCTGCTGAACTCCGCTTAAGAATTGCCTTGTGTCATATCCTGCTCGTGCGGAGGGGCCGGTATATATATATAATATATATATATATAATTATATATATATATATATATCTCTTATATATTAAACTTATATATCTTTATATACTTTGTTAAGTTGTTGTTGTTGGCATCCTTCCGTCTGCGAGAGAGATGGAGTAGTGTCCAATTTTTAACATTTTTTTATTGGAACTACGTACGGCCTGGTGGGTTCATATGAAGGAAAAGCTGTTGCCCAAGCAGCAAATCCCTTCTCTCCTAACTGCCCACTGTGATCCAAAGGAAAGGCAAGGAGCCAATATAGTTTGGCCATGGTAGTGTCGCAGGAGTAGTGCTGGATTTTCCGCATCACACTCTCTAGTGACTCCGGCTCCTATTTGTATTTTGGGGGAGTTTACTCCCCTAGCCTTTCCTTGGGATGAGGTAAAGCTGTAGGTAGCTGAGGTTGATGGGTTGCCAGCCAGGCGGTAAGGAACCCCTTCTGACCACACAAAATACCTTATACTATCAATAATTTCAATTTTAATTTTAAATTGTTTTTCAAATACTCAATCAAATAAGGTATTTTTCCATTCACTAAAATTATGTCCAACAATTTTGGGGAAATTTTCCTATATACTATTGGAGGAGGTAAATTGTATAGTTTAGTGCTTCCTGTAGAAAACCCCTATATTGAACGAATGTGGACAACAAAGTAAATGTCTATTAACAGTACAACCGTTGCATTCCTCCTTCTTTTTATTAACATTTTTTTGTATTAATGTATTCATTTGCACAATCATGTCATTGAGGGAGCATTGGACCACATCGATTTGCAATCACCTCACACCACATGCATCGTTTTTGACATCATGCATGACTTGCCATACACTTCCATTTGATTGGCAATGAATTTCAATCCTTTTTAATGCCTTTTGCATTCAAAACCAAATAACTGTGTGACATCACACTTTTGGAGGTAGAATCAATTGGCAGCTCCACCAGACTGCCAAAACAAGGCTGAGCATAGCAGTGAGGCAGGTTACAGATGCAGGTGCATGCACAACAAACACACAGTGTTTCTAATAGCTACACAAACACTTTCCCTGCGTCTCCAGCTCTTTTGAGACCTTACTTTTGGGATTAGTCTTGTATATCCTATTAAACAAAGGTTAAAGATCCCAGTCTGACCTACTATTTATCCATAGCTGGAGGGAGAGTAGGATTTCATACCTTTCTTAAGGGTATTAGTGGCTAAGTGAAATGGCTCTACCACATCCAGGATTGAACTCAGGGCGACAAGTCCATTTCCCATGACTTTAACCATTAACACATGATAATATATATCATATATGCATATATGTTATATATACTTATATATTATATGTTATACCAGGTGTGCCATAAAAGTATTGAGATTGAAGCTGTATTTACTAAGATAGAAATGAACAATAAATGGAATGTTAATTTTATTCAGAATACAAGGTGTGTCAAAAAGTACAAAAAACCTCAAAGTAAAGCCATTGTGGTGGTCTAATATTTGGTATCAATCAGACAGCAAGGGAGTCTATCCCCTTTTCACAAGTGCTAGATCAAGGAGATTTTTTGCATCTGGGGTGGAGCACAACACCTACCATCAGCTCTTCACTTTACCACACAGATCCCTGTACTACTCAAGCAGGGCTGGGTATTGAATCTGGAACCTTGTGGTTCCTGGGCAGATGCTCTACCAACTGCAAGTGATAGAGGCTTTTATATATATATATATATATATAATATATATATATAATTATATCATCTGCGTTATTCGGACTATTGTCTCATCTTCATTGTTATCTGTACAATGTTCTGACCTTCTTCCAATTGGACACCATGGTCTAGTGGATAAGGATTTAGGTTAAGACAGTCCTAAGTGACAGTTATCTCTGGACTGCAGGTTCAATCTGGTCAAGGGCAGCCAAATATAATAAAAAAAATAATAATTACAAGCATTACATGCCCCACCCCAGCTATGGTTAGCGGAATAGAGACAGGATACCCCCATGGACTAAATAAAGGGCTAGGTTCAAAGTTCCGTGATGGCTCCGATTACGACAGAAGCTTTCCGATTATGACAAGAAGATTCCTGAGTTCAAAAAGAAGTTCCGAGCCCAGAAGGTTCCCGAGTCTGACAAGAAATACCCGAAGTAGGGCGGAGGGCACATCGGCCGAAACATTGTACAGATAACAATGAAGATGAGGACAATAATCCGAAATAATGCAGATAATATTAATCATCAGCCTCATCTCAAAAATCAGAGAAATAATATATATAATATATACATGGGAATTTTTGTGAGACCTGGGTTTCATTAGATAGTGCATTCCTCAGACAAATGTGTTAACACATTTTAATATATATATATCATGAACAAACATCTTTACAAATAAGCAGCTGCCACAACATGAGAATTGCACATATATGGGCATAAATGTAATTGTGTTTTGTGTTCTAAAGAGAGACACAAGAAATGCAAATGTGCTCAATGATAACAATCACTCCCCAATGAACGTTCCTCTAGATTTTTTTTAAGCAAAGAAACAGATTCTAAAATATAATTACACCAAAGTCATAAAAATGCAAGTGAAAAATGGCTCCAATTTCGCGGTAGCGGGGTGTGTGGGTGTGGTTTGTGGTGGTGCTGGATGGTGTCGGTTTTGGTGACAGCTACAGTAAAAAAAGAAGAAAAAAAGAACAGTAACAAGGAGAGAAGTGTGATGCTTCTTGGTGAAGACATAACAGATCCAAACAATAGCTTAGACAGTGTCTCTTAAATTATATACCAGCACAAGAGCGAGAAACACATTTTAAACAACGGTATCTTGTCTTTAGAGTCCTCTTTTTTTCCCTACCGTGTTTTCCGTTTTTTTCTTTTCTTTTTTTTTATTTTTATTTAAAGAAAAAAAAACAAAACAACCCCAAAAACAAAAACAAAAAAATAAGGAATGAATAACACATTAGTGAAGGGAGGACAAAAGAAAAAGACTTTTCACAAATCACTGTATAAAAAAAAAAAGAGAAACAGAAAAAATAAAAGAAAGAAAAAAAAGGAAAAAAAGGCGCACCAATATATTTACCATTCCAAAGTCATTTCAATTCTTATCATTATCATCTCATTATAGCTGGTGTTATTCTTCTCTAAGAGATTGTAGCCATTATAACAATGATCCCTGTCATTGTTTCACACTGTAAACGTTGCTATTATTATTATTACTTGTCGTGTTAACACTCACATATTTTGTTATAGAGGAGCTAGCATTGCTATTATCTTTATGAAAACTATTTGTATAAACTTTTCTGGGTAACAGTAGCCATTATCATCATTAAAACTCTGTGCTATCATTTTCTAATGAAAGTAATCATAGTTAGGAATAACTTAGTTTGAGAATCAGATCAGTCATATACAACAAGCAGGAGAATTGAATTCAAAAACAATGATCTGCTAGCCTAGCTCACCTATTTCTGTAAAAGCAGCTAACATTAACAATTATATATATATATTAATATAAATATATATATATTATTATATATATATATATATGTGTTACTAAATTTCCTTATAAATAATATACATATATATCAGTAAAAATAACAGAAGATTTAGATTTCTAGCTTTTAGCCTATTTCAGGAGCCTAGAGAAATTATCTAGTATCTCCCATCATCAGAGGCAAAGATAATGATTCTTCTTTATTTCTTAAGTCAGTTGAAAAATTTTTTTTCTGAATTTTGACTCTGATAATAAGAACACACATTGAGCTCTGCAAAACTACACCAATTAAAAAAAACTACTACGTCATAGGAAGATTTCTTCACCTGATTTTTGGATTATATATATATATCATATATATATATAAAGTATATTATATATATATATATATTTATATATATATATGTTATGTTTATGTTTTTCCACTTTTATATTTGCCAAACACACACACACACACACACACACACATATATATATATATAATATATATATATATACATGAATTATATATATATTTGCCAACCCTCCACATGAGTAGGATGTGACATAAGGTCAATTTCTTAACCGGAGTTTAATAGGTTTAATAGTGTTTTTCTTTCTTCAGACTGGTTACCTAGCCATGGTTAAAGAGCCCAGTTTTCCTATTCATTTACCCATAGGTGGAGGGAGAGTAGTTGGATACTACCTTTCTGAAGGGTATTAGCTATGTAAATGCAAACAGCCTCATTCAGGATTTGAACTCGCGTCGTGATGAGTCCATTCTTACACAACCCTAACCATCACCCACCACTTACCTCCATTCTCATTCATACTTTTATATTTACGAAACACACACACACACACACACACACACACCACACACCACACAAATTTCATGGTACGTGTTTAGGGCTGCCTACTTTTTTTTGTTCGTGGTTTAATTAAGGAGGTGTGTTCTTTTATCTACAGTCGTTTAGGTCTGTAGGGAAAGGCGGAGTGCTATGCTTTGGATTTTATGGTGTTTTTGATTTTTTTTTATAAGTGGTATTTTAGACTTTATTTTTGTTGTTTATGGTTTGAGAAGGGAAGGTGATCATCCATTCACATATCATGCTAATCCTAATACCCTCCCCGCAGCCAAGGGAATGTTTTTCCCTTCCTTTGATCAAATGGTATATTCTTCTACATAGAACTTGTTTCTTCCCAAATCAAACACCGGAATTCAACTCTGAGAGAATTGCTGTTTTAAACTTCTGCTATCTTACCTAAATTGCATAATAAACATAGATTGTGATATTAGCTTCGCTGAAGATCTGTAAACAAAAATAGCACACATGTAGCAATATTTGTGTTAGAAAAATGTGTTAAAAATGTCGAGAAGCAATTTCCAGTTGGATTTGCAGGGTCAGTGCTGAAAGTAAGTCTCAAGGTTTAGTTAATATCAAGGACCCTAGTGTGTCTAGCATTAACCAATGTGGAAGAAACAAATACATGAGGCGAACAGTTTGTCTTCAGCAAATACAAAGTCTACTCGATTAAAAATACTTAGATTCTTAACTATTACCAACTCCTGGAAATCCACAGAATAATAAAAAAAACTAAGAGGAATTATTTATGTAGAAAGGATGGTTTACAATTTTATATATATATATTAATCTTTGTTACTTTGCAATAAATAGTACAAAAGTATATAATAACAAACTATAATTAATACTTAATGCATCATTTATCTTGTCAGTATACAATCCTAGCGAAACTCATGTTAGGATTCCCATCTATGGGTTAAATGGAAAAATATGAGTTGAAAAACATATTAAAAACTTGAGTTTATTTGTATTATTCGGACTATTGTCCTCATCTTCATAGTTATCTGTTGATTGAAAGATGAGATAATAAGCCTCATCTAAAAATTCAGAGAATAAAAAAACTGAGTTTTAAAAAAAGAATTTGAATATGCCATCAACATTGAATAAAATAAAACAGTTGCATATTCTATTTTTGTGGATAACAGTATTGCTAGTATAATACTATAATATATGATATCTTTTCAGCGAGCTATTATTTAGGTCTGAGACCTGTCAGCTGTTCCTTTATAAACATTCATCTTGATTCCACAGCTATCTTGCCAAGGAATTTTCCAGGCTCTTTTTTCTTTTTAGCCCTGACAGCCCATCTTTGGAGCTTATCAGAACTTCAGAGCTTATCGGATCCCCAGAGCTCACAGATCTTCAGCAAGTTAATATACAACAATCTATGTTTACTATGACATTTAGTAAGATAGACAAGATAAAACAGCAATTCTATCAAAGTTGAATCCGTTCTTGATTGAAGAAACAAACTTCTATGTAGTATTATCGTGTTATTGGGACTATCTGTTCTAACGTTTCGTCCGATGTGCCCTCCAACCTTTTAAGGTATTTCTTTTCAGACACAGGAACCTTCTTTTCGGACTCCGGGAACCTTCTTGTCATTAATTGGAAGCCATCACAGAACTTTAAACCTAGCCTCTTATTCAGTCCATGGGAGTATCCTGTTCTTCATTCCACTAACCATAGCTGGGTAGACGGCATTAAGCTGTGTTAATATTATGTTACTGCTGCCCTTGACCAGGATTGAACTGCAGTCCAGAGATAACTGTCACTTAGAACTGTTCTTAACCTACCTGCTTTATCCACTTGGCCATGTATCCAATTGGAATATACCAATTGAATCAAGGAGAGAGTAGATG
>JALAJA010001186.1:0-13058 GCA_023376005.1 Doryteuthis pealeii
AAAAGTGGAGATCAGAGGAAGAATCGAGACCATTTAGACCACAGCACTTACCCAAAATCAGCCTTAATACTATAGAGAAGAGTCCTGGATGGGACTGGTGTTACTCAGCAGCATGAAAAACCTCCACTTAGAGCTTGTGAAAACCCCGCAAGAGCTTCTTGAGTTTTATTATAATGGAGGATTATACACCTGTCGTAGTAGTAGCGAACGCGTAGTGTAATGGTTAAGTCATAGGAAATGGACTCGTCAACACGACGTTCAAACCTGTTGACGTGGTAATTGATTTCACTATAGAGCTAATATCCTTGGGAAAGGTATTGAATTTACTCCCCTCCAGCTATGTTTAAATAGTTAGGGCAGACTGGGCTCTTTAGCCATGGTTAGGCAATCGTCTAGAGAAGGAAAATCTGATTCAACCTGTTAAAAAATCCGCTTAAGAAATGACGTTGTTGTCACATCCTGTCGTGCGAGGGCTCTTAGCAATATAATATAGCCCTGTCTGTACCTAAACTACGTCACCACCTATGTCACAATTCCTTGAGTTATTGACTATTATTAGATAATCATTATTTAATCTAATGGCAGTCTTATTTATCAAACAATGTCTCTATTAAAACCAGTGAGGTTTATTTGACCCAAAACAGCCGATGTATTAGTCTGTATAAAAATCCTGTTAATGTATTCTTATATATCACTAGAATAAATGTTTACTTGTAGTATAGTGTTATAATTCGCTTACTGGTTTTAACAAACAGGTTTAATAAATAGTCCCTTAGTTTTATTCGTTCTATATAATTTTTTAAAAATTCAAAGTATTAAAACCGACCCTATATTTAATATTATATTAGAAATTAACATAAAAAGGATCTTTTTATATTGGTCCTTTATCAAGTTTCATTAGTTGTTCGATTTAATATATTTATTACACTTAAACTTTGAATACTTTCGCCGGCAGGAGAGCGCATATGTTTATGTAATAATATGATTGTACTTGCAAGGAAATTGGAGATATACACAATATGGATAATTTAATTATTTAACCAACGTTGATCTGTGGTTACTTTAAGAGCTATTGCTAAAAGGTTCAATATTGCTAAAAAATATAATAAATCTCCGCGCTCACCGCTCTCTTATCTTTTCTTACCGTCTTCTGTCTTTCTTTTCTTTATGATTATCTGATGTAGCATTCCTTTTTCTTCCTCTTCTTAATAAAAGAAATGATCCATTATCTAGTTAACTGAGACGTCTATAAAGAAATAAAATTTTTGGTGGATAAGCAACACCAGATAATCAGAGATTTATATTTGTTGCATTTTCATCGTGGACGATTGTGGACGATCTCACTTTAAAACAGATGATAACGGTCTATCAGACCGATCTGAAGGGCAGTTAAAACTTTGAACCAAAAATATAAATATGTATCCACGAGTATTATTAATACATAGATTTTAAGATTTTATACATTAAAACGGAAAATACTTTTCGCCCGAACAGAGGCGTATATGTTGCTTGTGAAATAATAACGATAGTGTATCGTAGGTTAGGGATTATTTTACCAGCAGGAAATTGGTCGGGAGTGAAAGGTTATATGAAAAAAAAGGAGGTTTAAGATGATGAAGAAGATTCAATTAAAGCTGAAGTTTATCATCTTTAATTGTGAGAAACTTAGAAGCGTTTCTAAGTGAGGCCAGACATCTATTAATAGCTGAGTTGGTAACGATAACAAAAAATGGAAGAGATGCAAATCATTGTCGCAGCCGTAACAGTACTTATTACCTTATATTGTTTGTTATATATATATATATATATTATATATATATATATATATATATAAAACATTTAACCCTGACACTAGAATAAATATAAATAAATAAAAAACGAAATGAATTTGAAAAAAAAGCGTAAATTGTCGGAGGTTTTAGACAAGGGTTTTTAATTCGCAACGTTGACTTGTGACCCGGGTCTTTTATGTTGATTTGAAAGTCAGGCAAAGATTAATTTTCCAATTTAATCTCGGCTGGCCGTTTTGACGAAAAAACTCTGTGTTTGTGAATTCTTTCTACGAAGTGTTCATCACACTTTGCTTTAGTGAAAATGTATTCATTGAATCAATTCTATTTCGACGACGACGGCGACGTCGGGATTTTTCGTTGTTGTCTTTATGAAAGCCAAACATGAAAGCCAAATCTGATTCGCCGAGAAAAACAAGAAAAAGAAAACCTAAAAAAAAAAAAAAGAAAAAAAAAGGAAGGAAATAATGAAAAGAAAAGATGTAGAGGTCTCGACTTATTTGCCAAGTTTCAATAAAGATATATCAAACATCTTGTATTATTGTTAAGGGAGGCAGGACACACAGGCGAGTGCGGGCACGAGCACATACGCATACACAGAAGGTAACCACTTGCACAACCACGCGCTCACACACACACACACACACACACACAACACACCACACATCACACACACACACACACACACACACACACTAGGATTAAGGAAAATATATCGAATAAATTCACACGGTCCGTGTGTAACACCATCGTAAGAAATGGCTTCTGCGATTCGAGTTCAAATCCTGGAAAGAGCTATCTTTGTGTCACTTTGTTCTAATGCCCTAGGAAAGGCATGAATCCATCTGTTCTCTCCCAGCTACGGCAAATAGTAGGGCAAAACATGGTTATTTAGTTTGGGCGTCCCCCCGTGGCGTAATGGTTAGCATGCTAGTCTTGCAAATCCATTACTACTGAAAAAACAGGAGAGATGGGTATTATAGTCAAAATAACTGTTGGCGGAGGTTAAAGAAATTATCTCTGTCCCTATATAGTTACATGTAGTGTATGAAATTTATAGGCAAATGTATAAACTTTTATAGGACAATAGTAATAGTAAGTTATAAAGAATAAATTATTTTGGACTGCGGATTTAAAAATCCCAAATTTTCTGATGTCTTTAGTAGTATTAATTAAAATAGTTCTCTGTTGAAGTTTAATTACTGATATGTGTTTTCTGTATGTATAGATAATCTTTTCATGTTTGTATGTTGTGTGTGTAGTGCTATTTCTAAATCCTATCATACAATATTTTTCAAATTGTTTATCATATAAAGTGTATATAATGTATTTTATACACCCATGTACATGGATGACCAACAGTAACCGATGATGTTATATTAAACTTTCTTTTTTTTTTTTTTTTAAATTTCTGATTCATGATTTCTTTCTTTCATCTCTCTTGATGTCAAATACTGACAGAAGCCAATTTTCTGCGACCATTTGTATGTGAAAAATTCAGTACCCCATCATCCTCGCTGGATACCCATTTTTGTGACCTTGTGTCAATCCTACTCGGAGTGAACGGATTGGATAAATATATTTTTTTTTAGTTTTATTTAGGAACCAGTCTTGGAAAACTTTGAATTTAAACTCAGCTTAAAAATTTGAATTCGTGTCACATCTTCACATAGCGGAGGGTTGGGTGAATACATACTTACACACAAATAAAAGACAAGTCTATGCGTACATTCATATACTACCAAGCTTCCAAGAGCTTCGTTTCTAAGATACAAAATATATCGTATGATCCCATGGGGACGTCCCCCCAGACAGCACCTGTCCCTCGTTCTAAACAGAACATGACGATTTATTGCCTGGTGCGCCAAAAAGGTAATGGCTGAAGGAATCATGCACTTTTTAACACTGGCCAGTGCATGAGCTTTGACTTGTGCGTGGCTCTCCACGTTAAAAAGTTCTTGTGTCAATCCGGCCTGTTGAGGGGGGGGGGCAGGAAAATACTTACACACATATAGCTTATGTTGAAAAAATGAATAAAGAAAGAAAGTATAAAATAGATATATGTAGGATATTTTAATCATATTACTTACACGTGTTTCGGCAGAGTTTATGGATGTGTACATTATTCAAACTATTATTATTTATAAATAATTCAAATGAAATGAAATAATAATAATAGAAAAAATGTAGAAATGTTCCGCACACAAAGAAAAATTCGACCTTCATCAGAGTAAATCCTTATTTGAAATGAAATACGTTGGAAAAAGCGGAGAATTTTTGAAATGTTCGAAAAAGAAATATTAATAACTAACACACAAACTAATACATACTAAACATCATCACCATAATGTCACGCTAGTAGCACGGATATGCATGACAATCTCTCGCAAACCATCCCATCATTCATCGTTCTCGGAGGGTCCTCTACACGGCATCCAGTATCAGTGCTGTTGTATGTAGGTCTTTGCTGGACGATCCACACTGGCATGTTTCATGTGCTGGTTTCCATAGGAAGACGTCACTTATGAGGTCGTGCCTTGCTTCTCAACAGTGTCCAGCATGTTGTCCGTCTTAAACGATTGTCTGTGTGATAGGGGAGTAGCGTATAGCTGCTTCCTTGAAGGGTGTTGTTTCCCGGATTCTTTCAAGATCGCGCGCAGCATTCTTGTGCAACTCCCTTCTAGTTTATTTTCAGGCACTTCGTTAAGTTCCAAAGTCGTTTACATATATATATATATTATATATATATATATATATATTATATATATATATATATATATACCAAACCTCCGCGCGAGCAGGATATGACACAAGGTCAATTTCTAAGCGGTTCACAGTTTGAATTCAGTTTTCCTTCTCCTAATAGGTTGCCTAACCAAGGTTAAGCAGCCAGACTTAAATCCTAACAGCACTGTTAGATCTGCTAGAATATCTAAAGAGTTCTGAAGACCTGTAGTGACTTGCAGTCACTTCCAACTTCAGTTGAAAAACACCAGTTAAAAACTGTTGTCAAAAAAATTGAAAAACAAAAAACAAACTCTAATAATAATATATGTGTTGAATATCAGAAGAAACCTTGGTTTGGCAACTAGTCTAAGAGAAGGAAAACTCTGAATTAAAACCTGTTAAACTCCGGTTAAGAAATTGACCTTGTGTCACATCCTGCTCGTGCGGGGGGGGGGTAAATATATATACAACTTGGCATGATTGTCATCCCACAGAATTTGTCAGAACGAGGTTAAACACAATGTTGGGCCCCCCTCCCCCAGAACTTAAGTGGTCTTAACAGAATTATAAGTAACAGCAAGTCACCTTAGCTCCCCAGGACTTTTCTCAGTATTCTAATCAATTTATATCATTTGATCTTACACCACAAATATAGTATATCTATCCGGTAATACAATTGAAAAAAAATTCCTGTACTAAAATCAAACAATTTTTTTTCTAGGGTAGAATTTTACAAGGAATCCAGTGGTTCGTATCTATATTTACCCCTGAATTCACTAGGGATCAAATTACCAGCGGTGGTATTAGAAAATAGGAAAAACAATAAGAGGCGTTTCCTTCCAAAATAAAGACAGGCTCTTTTATTCTTCGACGAGTTTGAAAATAGAATAACGTTCTAATGGTAAATATAAATTTTTAATAAAAGAATAAATCCCGGAAAAAATATTTCAATTTTTTCACAATATCAAATATACTAGTACGAAATAAAAAAAACACCCTCCGGGTGATGTAAAAATAGATTTTTGAAACATATTGCCTGGGGGTGGGAGTAAAAAATTCAATGTCAGCGAGTTTGTACCCTAAGTAAGTAAAATCATCAAATTCATTAAAGGATTAAAAGATTAAAACAATTTGAAATGTAAACTTTAAATGGTATTAAAATAAAACAAACTATATATAGATATATTAATACCAGTCATGTATTTATTAAAACTTGTTTTAAAAAAACAATGAGGACTGTCTAATGCTGCATGTTCAAATTTTGAGTGTATTTATTGAATAAATACACTCAAAATTTGAACATGCCAAAAATCGTAGAATAAATTTTATTCTATGTTATGACGATTTTGGGTAATGTGATGTAAGCTGTGATGTAATTTTTGTTACAGACAAAAACCGGAAGCGAATCTCCATTATTAATAGATATATAAATATAATTTTTAAAAAACCCAAAGTATTCTAAAAAAAGATGAATTTATTTTGGATGCTGAAATCGACTTTTAAATATTTCGGTTCATATTAAACCTTCATCAAGACAATACAATAAGAAGGAAAAATTGTGTCTTAACAATGGTGGATGTTTTCAAAATGACAGGAGTAAGAAATATATTTAGAGAAAAGACTCATAAGCGTATTTGGCAAGCATTCATTTGAAAGTTAAGGCATGATTCAAAATGAACACTTGCCAAAATACGTTTATGAGCCTTCTCTCTCTCTCTCTCTCTCTCTTCTCTCTCTCTCTCTCTGTATATATATATATTATAATATATATATATATTATTATTTATATTTATTTACATGTGAACAAATCTGCTTCTATTGGTTTCTATGTAAGACTTATTCCCATGTAAATAAACATAAACTAAAATATGTATTTATCTATTTATTATTAACGAAGATATTGAGCACTTTTTCTAATAACACTGTACATTGGATTACTTCTCAAGTGTAATAGTGCCAACCATACATTAATATTATATATATATTATATATATATATATATATATATATATATATATATATAGTTTATTCTTTTTTTTACATGTGCAGTCATTTACAAATTTAACTTAGCACAAGGTCAGAAATATGGGTTACTCAGTGAGACTCGAACTCACTAGCAATTATTCACTAACTTAGCTCGCTAATCAATGCCATTGCACATTTAGTCACTAGTTTCATTTCCAAAAATCTGATGCTGGGAATTTTTTGTGAGCATTATATATTATATATACATGTGTGTGTCTGTGTGTGCGTGTGTGTGTGATTATTTAGTGCTACTCTTACTGATGATTGTGATGATGATGATGCTAATGATTGTAGTAACTCTACCAAGATGATAACTTGATTCAGCCTGGTCTTCGTAAATAGGACAAAAGAATGGATGTGGGGAAGTGTAGGGTAATTTATGCTTTATTTGGATTTGAGTGCCTGAGGTAACAACACGTGACCTAATGACGACTTAGAGGACCCTCAATAGTCCATTGAACAGACAATGAACTTGGCTACAAAAAAAGGAAGAAACAAGCAAATAAAAAAAAGAAAGAAATCCCTATTCAATAAGGTCTGTAATAGTAGAAACTATGGTGTTAATCAAGCAACATATTGTAGGGAACATTGTTAAACCATAATTATGTGTTTATTCTATTTTTCTTTCTTTTTGGCAATATAACATTTATAAAATACGTTCTGGCGTGGTCCATCGTACACAATCTATTTTGTTACTGAATCAGCCTTTATATGAAGCAGTAAATCATACAAAGAGCGAAAACTAGGTCTGGCCGCAACGTTGAAATTTCGCTCATAGCTAGACTTCCTTTTATATTTATCTTATCAGCAGGATCTGTGGATATATACGTAGTATGATGATTTAATTATACAATGTTGATATGTTTTACTTAAGAACTATTGCGAAATAGTTCAATATGTAAAAAGTATAAAATCTTGATTTGCACTCTCCTCACTATTTTTCTTTACATCTTTTTCATCATGTCAATTGAAAAGATTAGCGCTATCGTTTCCGCGCGCTCATCTGTTCACTTCTATCTTTCCTCTGCTCTCTTCTTTTTCTTTATTTTTTCTGAGTAGTATGTCCTTTTCCCTTCTTATAATAAAAACGGAATGGTCCATTATTTAGCAGAGGTGAGACATCATAAGAAAAAAAAAAAAAGAATTCGGTGAATAAGCAACACCAGATAATCAAGATTTCCATTTTTGCCTTTGATTTTGGACGATTTGAACGGTCGTTATTTTTAAACGAGGGTACTATAAGAGATAAGGTCGTACAATAAAGAACACGAGTAATTGAATTTAGATACGTTTATTCATCGCATTCATCTGTCTGTGAGACCCTGTGGATCTGTGTTTGAATCTCGGCCTCAACTGAGCAAGTTTTATGTGAGGTACCAGTTTGACCATGTTGCAGATTCCCTTTTCACGATTTCGATGTTGTCCAAGGGAAGAAATGTGTTATACATCTTGGCGGCGTGATGTATGGCTAACATCATAGGAAATGGACAGGTGAGACGGTGTTCAAATCCTGGACGGGCTGTTTACTTTCACATAGGCTAATACACTTGGAAAAGGTATGAATCCAGCTAATTTCCCTCTAGTATGGGTAAAAAGTAGTTCGGACTGCTCTTCAACTAGGTTTGGCAACTAGTCTAAGGGAAGGAAAACTCTGAATCCAAACGTGTTAAACTCCCGGTTAAGAAAATTGACCTTGTGTCACATCCTGCTCGTGCGGCGGGGGTTAAATTATATAGCAACTTGGCATGATTGTCACCCCAGAATTTGTCAGAACGAGGTTAAATTTACAATGTTGGGTTCCTCCCCCAGGTGGTTTTAACGAATTTTATAAGTGAAGCAAGTCACCTTAGCTCTCCAGGACCTTCTCAGTATTCTAACCAATTTTATCATTTGATTCTTACAACACATACACACAAATATAGTATATCTATCCAGTAATGGGAATTGAAACAAATTCCTGTACCAAGAACAAACATATTTTTTCTAGGGTAGAATTTTACAAGGAATCCAGTGGTGGTATTTATATTTACCCTGAATTCCACCAGGGAAAATCACAACGAAACACAATAAGAGGCGTTTCCTTCAACATAAAGACAGGTTCTTCTATTCTTCGCCGAAGTTTGAAAATATAGAATAACGTTCTAAGGGATGGTGATTTTTTTTATGTTTTATAAAAAGTAATCGGCAAACATATTTCAAATCCGAAAATTAAATTAATAAATCAAAACATTGTTTTTTTTGTTTTTTAATAAGCAGATCGAGCGATAGGGTTAATGCTATTCAAAGGGTGAACAATAGGAAACTTAAGTGTATATTTTAGATTTAGCCAGATACTGTAAGTAAATCGGCAAGGCAGGTAAAAATCACTAGTTAATTAATATAACAGTCCTTATTATGAGATTTGCTAGTTTTTCTTCGTTTTCCAGTTCCTCTGTCTCTTTTCACAGTTTTTTTTTAAGATTAAGTTCTAATGTGTATTACTGGTCATCTTCTTTCCACAACTTCTTTAACTCTTTAGTATCTGCTGGAAAATGAAAAGTCAAATAATTAAAAAATTTTTTTTTTAGTAACTAATATCTAGTAAGTGATTTTCTGGATTCGGTGATTCGGTTGTTTCTTGAAGACTCAGAGAATTTTATACATCAGATTCTATTGGTAGTATTCTGATTTGTGCATCTACAGTACTCGTCAGCATGAATCAAATTTAATCTCTTGTCACAATTCACGATCACTTTCTCATCCAGCCAAATTAAAATATATATAATATATTATGAATGAAAAAGTTATGGATTGAAAGTCAAAGTGATTCCAATTGAGTTGAATGGCCTTTAGAACGTCCCAAAGGATTAGAAAAGGGGTTGGAAAGTTTGGGATTTCAAGAGGAAGGATTGAAACCATTCAGACACTGGGCACTTTTTTGTAATCAGCATATATCTCAGAAGAGTCCTGGAGACATGGAGAGACTGTGTCACTGCAGACTCCAGTGAAAGACCAATCAGCTACACTGATGTGAAAATCAAAGAATAAGAGTATAAATATAATATAATAATAATAATAATAATAATTATTATATTATTAATTATTATTATATTATCATTATATTATTATTATGTATTTCACTAGTAAATCTTCCCCAAATTCCCCCCCCGGACAGTGTAAAAATTAATTTTTGAAAGATATTGCGAGAGTTTGTACCCATAAGTAAGTAAAATCCTAACATTAATCAAAGGAGTTAATTTTTTTTAAAAATACATAAATAGAATAAAAAGAAATTGGAAATAGAAACTAAATAGGAAATAAACAAAAATTTATAATAATAATACCGGCAGGATGTTTTAAAATGTTTTTTTTTTAAAAAAAGTAAGGAACGTCTAAGTTTGCATATCAAATGTATTGGTTGTTTTTATCTATGTTAGATGATTTGGGTAAATGTGACGTACGCAAGTGAGTTTAGGTACAGAAAAATAGCGGATTTAATAATAAATTATTATTTATTGTTTAATGCTATTATCAGTTTCAAGCGCCAACGTAAGCTGGTGGTCTTGTATGCAGGCTGAGTGAACAGCTCTCGTCAATCTTGAAGGAACTTCTGTGTATTCTAGCAAAGAACAAAAAATGCTGGAACTGGGTAGTCTCATTCTTCCTTTGATTTCCAGCTCTCGTTGTCTGTTTTTCTAAATCTCGTTGGGGAACATTTAGTCACCTTCATGCTTACTAGCTTTCAGTTCTCTGGCAAGTCCCAGGGTATCTATATATCTATCTATCTATCGATCTATCTATCTATTATATTCTTATTATATTATTATATTTATATATATTATTCATGGTATTTTCTTTCTTTTTTTACATTTTTTAGTTACTTTTTATATAATTACAGGTTGACAATAATAAATTAAAATCCTACAGAGTATTGTAGCTGACTTAACATCTGTTACTAGAAATGGTTTCATTCTTCTATGATTTCAAATTTCTCGCAACCTTTTTCAAACCTTTTGGGACGTTCCAAGGGTCCCAATTACAATTGGCAAACCTTTACTTTATTCTCAGTTTTTTCTGTTCTCTGGCAAGGTCTAAGTATTTGTCTATCTTTTCGTTTTTATTCATCTTTACTCGTAAGTCGCAGGGACGGCAAAATCTCGAGATGTTAAGTTTTCTTTTTGATGTTTAATTACACTATTTCTGGCATTGAGGTGATTCGTCTGTATCTCAAAGTCCAAAGGATTTATGCATTTCGTATTCTTTAGGCAGATTTCAGTTTTTGCGTATAGAATTTAGTAGCATTGGTGAAAATAAATGTTGTTGCACAATTCCGTATGTATCACTTTCCCACCGTGGAGTTCTTTCTTCTGCTTCTTCTTCTCTTTCTTCTTTCTCTTTCTTCTTCTTCTGTCTTCTTCTCATTATTAATTATTATTATTATGATTATGCGCTTGTTCCTTAATCTTCCGACCTTTATCATCCTGCAACATCCCTCTGCTTAAATAAGACGTCTAAATCGTCCAAGATGAAATGCAAAAATGTAAAATCCTGAGTATGTAGTGTTGTTTATCCGAATTCTTATCTTTTATGATTTTCGTCCTCTTCAGCTAAATAATGAACCATTCCGTTTTTATTATAAAGAAAGAAGGGAAATAAAGGATATGCTAACACAGAAAATATATGATGATAGAAGGAGAGTAGGTAAAAAGATAGAGAGAGGGGGTGCTAAGGCTAATTGTTATACCGAACATTATGGAAAGAGGAAAGAAAGAAAAGAGAGAGGAGATGCTAAATAAAGAGTATATATTTTTTACATATTGAACTATTGATGCAATATAGCTCTTAAGTAAATATATCAAACGTTTGTACTATAGAGTATTATACTATAGTACATTCACAGGTCCTGCTAGTTGGTTATGATTTCAAGTTGAAAATTAGAGTAGACATTGTTTTCCTTCTCGAAGCTTGTTATATTCCTGTATTGTTATAGTGTTGTTCGTAAACGAAAAGAGCAGATCAGCTAGTCCGTAGCAAAGGTGAACAGTTAGTTCATTGTAAGATGGCACACATCAATTTGGCATAAGTGAGTTCGTGTTTGGCGTTACTGTGGTCCATTCGTCTGTTAGAAATCTTTTCCTTTTATTCAGCAGGTCTATTTATAATTCTCGTAATCACGTACACTCTCGGGATTTCTCGGGTTGATCTACTGTGTATGGAAAGATACCTAACACTAAGTTAGAACAGATTTTGCACTGTTAGATTATTTATATATTAACAAAGATGTACGGAAGCCAGCGATCTGCAAGTTGCTAACTATGATCTTAAATAGTTAATAGGTCTAGAAAGAGATTAAGTAAGGAATAGCGTAGACACTTCAATGCCGCGCCTGTCGGCTGGGGCGTTAGAATGAAACGACTGCACCTCTGCAGAGGGGTAAGACTCCCCAATGGGCCAACCTGTTGCCGTGGGTGGCGACCCGAGTGATTAAGATAGAGCCGCAGGTGGTGCGAGTTCATGCAATGCATAGGGGGTGGGGACTCTCAGCTTTGGGCTATGTCTGGGCTAGAGGGCCGGTCAGAGAGGTCCGCCGTCTCGGATCAATGTCGGCTAGTGCACGTCAGGCCGTGAGCAGCCTATGGTTTTGTCTCCACTCGAAGTTGGCCTTGGATTGCATAGCCGCAACGGCCTTTTGATCATAGTGGAGTGCTAGAGCAGGGCGTGGGTTGCTGCGGGGTGGTGACGTAATTATGCTGGGAGATGACGTTAAACTTCTATTTTGTATGTGTGAGGTTGCCAGTTTTGGAGTTTTGGTGGAATGTGGAGAGTCGTCACAATTGCTCTGGTTCCACTTTGACTCGGGGAGTGGTAGTACCTATTAGGGTCGCATCTAGTGGGTTAATAGAGAAAATGTATTTAATAAACAAAAATTGTATTCCGTGTAAGAAATTGGATTTTTCAAACTTTATCGGCATTAATGACCTCCACTGAGGTTGAATATGCGTAAACAAACAACCAATAATACCAAACATTCAAGCCATCGGCTTTGGTAACTGATTTAGTTTCGTCGAGAATTTGCTCTGATTGACAACGAGTTTTACTATGTGGTGGGTACCTCCTTCATCCCTTCATGTATACTGATTTTGTTGCATTGTATATCATGGTATACGCTTTTATATGTTTCGTTTTTATTGCCTTGCTCTTAATCCCAGACGTTGTTCAATTGGTATTGGCCATGTAATTAAGTTAAGCATTCATATCTTGCATGATATTTAATCTGATGATATTTATAGTTTATGTAAGCCCGTAGTAGAGTAGTGTCTTATAGCAGGGGTTGGTAAACTCCCTTCCCTATTAAAAAAAAAAACAACTTATAATTTATTCTGAATATTATTTCTTTACAAGAAAATGAATTGAGTCTCCCAGGAACTTCTGGAATGGCAGAAATAAATTCTCGTTTTATCCGTTCAATATGTCGTTGGTTTCGTAGAGTTAGTGCTTGTTTTTTTTCAAACCAGCCCCAAAAAAAAAAGTCGTAGG
>JALAJA010001187.1:0-24460 GCA_023376005.1 Doryteuthis pealeii
ATCCAATAGAGATATAAATTGATTTTACAATTATTTGAAGAGCCTTTTCACCGATTTGTAATTCGCTATTAGTTTAACCTTCAACCTCAAGCCTATTTTTTGTTATTATATATTTGAGCCAGTATAAATGAGTTAGTTGTTAGCAAGAAGAACTAGCAAATTATTACTCCTGAGTTTGGAGAGTTCCCATAACGTAGCAGCTAACATGCTGGACTATGACATCATAGAAAGTGAGTTCAAACTTTAGTCACAATATTACATTCACTTTTGGACTGATACACTTGGGAAAGGTATGCATCCAACTATTCTTTCCCCCATCCAAGCTATGAGTAAATAGTAGACCAGACTGGGGCTCTTAAACCTTGATTAGGCAACCATCTATGAGAAAGAAAACTATAAATTCAAACCTGTTAAAGTCTGCTTAAGAAATTAACCTAGAGTCACATCCTCCTCATGTGGAGGATTTGGTAAATTATAAATACCCTTGGGAAAGGTATGATCCCCCTATATCCCCCAGTTATAAGTTAAAAATTTTTGTACAGGAAGGCTTTGGCACTGAATATCCACGAAGGTTGATATGCCATTAAAACAAAGAAACAAACCAAACAAGTAAGGTCAAGTCTCACTGGGTGCCCCATACATCCAGCCTTGTACTACAACTAAGCAAACGTTTAGTAAATAACATCATAGAGTTAGTTTTTCCTAAAATATCTGAATTGCCACTTGGAAACTCAAATCATCACTAATTTAGGAAACACTAACTACTAGTAGTAAATAGAGGTCAAATCTACATTAAAAAAATATGGAAATATCTAAGTTTTGAGTGGGTTGGTCCATTAGTAGGTTTGCACCATGGCAGTAATCTGTGTTAAGGAAAACTCAAGTTTAGATCTAAGGTAATCTACATAGATTTCAGGGCAAATTATGTAATTATATCAATACTACAACAAACAAGAATTATAAGTTAATATTCCATGAACAAAAATGAACATAAAAAAAACAAATTTCATTCAATATATAATAATAGATCTGTTCAGGAGGAAATAACAACTTTAGTTTGACTGATACCAATTAAATCTCTATAAATTTTACGTCTTTTCTTCCTTCTATTCAGAATAAATATCTTCTATAAAACAAGTTTAAATATGACTAAAAATATTGCAACATTCACATAATGGTTCAAACAATATGAAGATCTATTTTTTATTTTATCCATTATCCAGTTAAGGTAGTTTTTGTGTGACAGGAAGACAACTCAAGTCTAGATTCAAGGAAATTCATATAACAATACCCAGTAGAACCAAATAAGCCTACACAACTACAATTTAAAGACTAAATAATTCATATTTATATATCATGTAACTAACATTTGTCCGATTGGTTCAGTGATTAAACAGTTAATTGTCAGTCAATAAATCAGCCTTTATCTCTCAAATGAAAATTTAACAAAATCTATTAAAACTACAAGTAAACTTGCAAAACATAAAACCCTTCATTGTGTATATAACAAAAGATGAGGACAACAGTTTAAAAACTCTAGATAATACAAATTATCAAGCCTCATCAAAAGATTTCTAAACAAAGATGAGGACAACAGTTCAAAAACTCTAGATAATACAAATTATCAAGCCTCTATCAAAGATTTCATTGTGTATATAACAAAGATGAGGACAACAGTTCAAAAAACTCTAG
Source organism: Doryteuthis pealeii (assembly GCA_023376005.1). NCBI lineage: Eukaryota > Metazoa > Mollusca > Cephalopoda > Myopsida > Loliginidae > Doryteuthis > Doryteuthis pealeii. The sequence continues at coordinate 1,693 of JALAJA010001187.1, forward strand.
ATAATACAAATTATCAAGCCTCATCAAAAGATTTCATTGTTATATAAAAAAGATGAGGACAACAGTTAAAACTCTAGATAATACAAATTATCAAGCATCAAAAAGATTTCATTGTGTATATAACAAAGATGAGGACAACAGTTTCAAAACTCTAGATAAATACAAATTATCAAGCCTCATCAAAAGATTTCAGACAAATAATTCCTAATATTTTCTTTTATACAGTATAATTACATATAGATACCTATAAATAAGTAATCTACCAATTTTTTTTTTAAAAAGTTTCTTCTAAATCCAAAGATAACAGATTTTATGGTCTTTAGTCACCATCAAGTTGTGCTGATAGCATGGATCCTATATGACTTGCTATGCCTATGATCATTGCTCCTGGCATGTCCTCAACTCAGCATCCAGTGTCTGCACATAGCTATTGTATGTAAGTTTTTGCTGGTCGGCAAAATAGAATTTGAAATAATCAAACATTTGCACAATCTGATTTCACTAGCAACCAAATTTAAATTTATCTCATCTTGACAACAAGTGTATCAATTTGTAGGTGTCCATAGAAGAATGTCACTTATAAGCTCGTCCTACTTTTCCAGCATGTCTTGCTCATTTTACTTGGATGGTTTGTTTAATAGAAGATAAGTGGCCATATAGCTGCTGTTGTAGAGTGCTGTTTCCAGGATTTGTTCAAAACAGCACACAGAATCCTTGTGTAGTTTCCATCAAAGCTTTTTCTCAAAGCGTTTTGTCAAAGTCCATGTGGTGCAGCCATACAGTAGCACTAATATGGCTACAGCTTGGAAGAATTCACACTTTGTTTTTATTAGCTATCATTTATTACCAAATTTTGATAGATTATAAATAATGGACACATAATTAAATTGCCGACTGACATTTGTAATTTCTGCAAAAGAAGTTGTTGTTTTGCTGGTTTTACAACACATCAACCCTAGCTGGATTATTTAATGCTGAAGTTTCTCTCTCTCTCTCTCTCTCAGTATTGAAACTGGACACAAAATAAAAATTGCATAATATTATATATATATATTATATATATATATATATGAGATTTACTTATTTTTACATGCATCCAAAATCTGCACTGAGCTGATTCATGTAGGTTTTTGCTGGTTGGCCTTCACTGTGATGTGTCCATGTGTAGGTGTCCGTAGAAGAACATCACTTATGATTTCGTCCTTGCTTCTCATTTTATAATGTTCCACTAGAAATAATAAAATTCTGGTATCTTGGTTTAGAAGAAATTAACTTTTCTTAAAAGAAATTGTTAGGGATATACCTATTTATGAGCGATACTATATAGACTAAATTAATCCCATGCCAAGAAACTGGCATTAAGAAATAATTAGGATCTTCTCTAGACATATGCAGAACATTTTAGGGGGGGAGAGAGGATCTAAGCAAACAAGTTAAAAATATAAACAATTCCTCTGTCCACAATTCTCAGTCCATAGAATTCCTTAATTCTCATTTGTATGCCATAATATAATAATCAACAAACTACTGACAAGTGCACTGCATGTGTGTATATGTGTATGTAGATGTGCTTTAAAGAATGATACAAATAGGAAAATATTTAGAGATACATAGACTGTCTTTAAGGAAGTAATAGAAAACATAACCAAACCATTTCCTTGACACGCCTTCAAAAAAAGACTTTATCCTTGTTTTACAACCAATCCCTTCAGTGAACATGTCCCCTTATTTTTCCTTTCCTCACAAGCACTGTGAATAATACAGGATGTTCTAGTGTATTTCTATTTTCTTATTAGACTCAGCACCACATGTGTGAACACCCAAGTAGATCACTAAAGACGTGTGTGTGTGTGTGTGTGTGTGTGTATATTATATATATATATATATATATATATTATATATATATATATTATCATCATAAGTTTGAAAAATATAACATCAAAAATATTAAGAGAAACAAGACTAAGATGGAGATTATTTGTCTAAATTTTTGGGACACATGGCATAACGGATATAAGTGTTGAGTTAATACAGTTCTAAGCGCCAATCATCTGGAGGTTGCATGTTCAATCCTGACTATAGGCAAAAATAACAGAATATTTAATATACCTTAATACTTGTACCCGATCATGATTAACAGAATGAGAATAATCTACCTCAATGGATTAAATAAAGGGTTCGGTTTGAAGTTCCCTGAAGGCTGCTGATTCAAGAAAATTCCCCAAGTTCAACAAGAAACACCTGAAGAAGATCGGAGGACACCTCGACCAAAATGTTGTGTATATCTTATTATAATGGAGATTGTGTATTTGTCTGTCTGTAACCGAAACTATATCACTACTCAAGTCACATTTTCTCTTAGTTATTTATATCACATTCTCCATGATTTTATTTTTATTTAAACCTTAATTACTAATAAAATAGCCTTTTATACTGTTGGACTTACTTGCATATTAATAAATTGCAATTGTATTTATATATACAACCAAATAGCGGTTTAAAGTGTAAATGGGAAGGCTAATTTGCATATTGATAAAAAAATTTGATTTTAATAAATATGTGCTTAGTATTATGGATTTTTAATTGTTTGGTTTATACTAATGAAATGGGCAAAATCTCTTCAATAAATCTTAATGAAATTCATTGACAAGAAAAAATGAGTGCACTTTTATTCTTTACTTCCTATTTTAACTAGATATATAAATTAGGAAAATTTGTCAATGAAATATAGAAGAGATGGAAGAATACGTTTCAGTCGTTCTATTTTTCGATTATACCTCTGTTTCAAAATTTTTTATCTGCATTTTTATTTAGTTTCATAAGCCTTTCTAATTTAATATATTTTATTACATTAAATACTTGCACCCGGAGGGTGCATATGTTTGCTAGTAACAGTAAAGATGAGGACAACAGTTTGAAAAATATCAACAATACATAAGACATAGATGTTGAAGAGATTATTCTGAAAATAATTTTTTTTAGAAATAATTTTCAAAGGAAATATTACTACTGATCATTTTATTCATAGATCTTTTCTTTCTTCCAAATGAAAATACTTTGGAAACACCTTAATATAACAGTTAATGTTTTATGAAAGTAAAAATATGCATCTTTTTTTTATTCTTTTTTTTAAAGGACAATTTCTTTTTGTGTAAATAAAAATAAAGCAATGCTTTTTATTAATTTTTATATCAAACATACATCTTGTAATTGATCTAATATTTTCATCTTCCAGCTTAGCTCACAATTTTATAAATATCTTTTCCAAATAGGACTTCAGAAATTGCATGCAGTTAATAATATGACTTCCCAAACTTGCTGGGAAAATACTTGTCTTAACATGAAATTTTCTTAACAAACAAGTTGAATCTCTCAGTTTATTATTAAAGTTGCAAGATAATAAAAAAAAATGACCTAAGTATCACACATCATTCATAGATCACTTTATATAAAAACACATCCCTAAAGACAACTTCCAGTAATTCAAATTAACATGGCAATTTGTAAGATTTGTTATAACTGTACTTAGAGTAAAAACAAAGATTTTATCAAAATTACTAATTCTAAAGATGACACTAAATTTACCCCGGAAGAATAAGACTGAATTAATTATACATAGTTTATTTTGTATTTTAAATTATATTCCTTCCGGGATTTTTTTTTTTTTTTTTTTTAAATGATGCAATGAATTAATAACATCCTCAATTTTCTAGCCAAGAAAACAAACTACATTCTAAAGAAAACAGCTGCAAGTAACTTTAATTTTAATCTTAAGGAAAAAATAAAATTGACACATAATTAAAATGTCTACTGAAATTTCAAATTTTTGCCAAAGAAATTGGTTGGTTTTACAGCATGTCAACCCTTATTGGATTATTTGATGCAGAAGTCATTTTTTTCTTCTTTCTTTTAAGTAACTAATGATAATAATCATTTGTAAACAATTATAGCTTCAAGTAACTAATCTTAATACTAATAATTTGTACACAGTTATATGGCTTCAAGTATTCCTATCAAATATGGATAATTTTAAAAACAGATCTATTTGATTCATAGATATGCCCTAATGAGCACTACCACTCCAGGTCAGAGTGGACTTGGGAATAATGGCATGAAAGAATGACTCTACACTAACCAGAGCTCCATGTTAAAGCTAAGTACAGAACATTAAAAAAGAATTTTCAGTAATAGCTAAAAAGCTGTTCATTTTAGCACCAGCAAAATAGAAACAACTATGTATTCCTAAATATCATAAGGTTGAAATATTCTTATCACGTTATTCATAGAATGAGTGTGTGAGTAGTCAATATCTGTTTTGTATTAACCCTAAACCCTTAAATAAAAACAATGACCATGCCTGAAATTCTGTGATTATTAAATAATATGTACAAAAGTAAACTCATACTTATCATTTGAGTGTGTCCTATCATTGTGTAATGGTTAGCAAGCTAGTCTCACAGATCCATTACTGCTGAATAGTGAATGTTGGTCTTTGCTGAATGCCTATACTGCAACCTTGTGTCACATCCCTACTTGTGGTGAATGGGTTGGATATATACCTACTTCTCATCATTTGATATATTATATTTGAATTGCTTTTCTTGAAATTGTCACTGTAAAACAGTAAAATCCAATACAATTTCTTCTTGGAATAATGGCTGATAATGTCCTGTCACTAATTTTTTTTTTAAACTGATTCACTGATATTCTTTTTTTTTTTTTTTCAATTACGAGGATTTTTTTTAATGCAATAAAAAAAACCTCTAGTGTCAGTAAAAAAGAGAATCTTACATAAAATATAAAATAAATGAACAGACATGTCCAATGTCCATCCCTTATACTATAAATCATCTCATTTTTTTTCCTTTTTCTTATTCAGTTCCGATTAGTCATATTTGAAAAGAAAAATATGACATTAGCACAAGTAAACCATTAAGTTTCTTTTATGGATTAAAACAAATATCTATAAGAAAACATTGTTTATTGGTTTCCATAATTTAACTTTAATTAGTTATGCTATTTTTACTGCATGCCTCATTAAAAAGAACTAAAAAAAAACTCTTCATATGAGAAAAAAAAAAAGGATAAAAAGAGTGCAGGTCAACCACATGACAGTAGAGTTATTTCTTCTTTATACATGCATTAGTATAACACCAGGTAGCAACCAATTCATCAATAATTTATAAACATCATGAATTGACTATAACCAGCTGCCAGACTGTGGATGCACAATGGCACCTAAGAATATTAAATATGGCTTGCTAAATATTGCACAAATAGTTAACATCATCATTTCTGATGATAATAATTTCTAGAAAAGCATAATTAGTAGTAACACCGGTCCACTCTGCATGGAGCATGCTATTAATATGTTAGAACTTTATTTTAGGTTGAATAGTAAAACAGTTTGTGGTTGGCATCTCCTGATTGAAAGAAATTTTTTTTTTCCCTTTGTCTCTTGCTATAAAGTGGGTATGAAATATTCATTCCAAGTAGTAATATCACATTACAGTGATTAAGGGGCCGAATGTATCATAATGGCTATTGTTGTAGGAAATGGACTTTGGCAAATGAGAGTTCAAATCCTGGACAAGGCTGTTTGCATTTCACTTGAATTAAATATCTTCGATAGCATGAATCCATCTATTTACCCCCTAGTAGGGCAGCTTAGATTGATTTTAACAGCATGTTAATCCCTCTAGGTTTATTTTATGCCGAAAGGTTAGGGAATAGTGTTCATTGACATTCATATTTACATTTTTTGTGTAGTTGTTTAAAAAAGGATCTTATGATTTTTATGTATACGATCCTATCAAATATGAATAATATTTTAAAAGATCTTGTGACTCATACATGGGACACCCTCCTCTACAGTGCTATCATTCCAAGTCAGAGTGGACCTGGAGTAATGGCAATGAAGAGGTAATTCACACTCCCCAGATCTGGAGCCTTACCATCAGATGCGTTTTAGTGTCATAACCAAGGCATCTCTTATGAGGGGTGCTTACCAGCAGGGGATAGCCAGCATATTTTCAGTCCCACTGACAGAGCTTGCAACCAGTCTGGAGAAAGAAAGTCTGTATTCAAACTAAGTTGTACGCTACTTAAAAACTGACCTTGTATAGCAATCTTCCATAGGAGAGTTTGGATAAATGCATACAGTGATTAGGTTAAGCATCAATGGGCCTGCTGCTCAGAATTTAGATGAGTGACCATTAGGGACAGCTGTATCCAATCAGAGGCCTGTATCAAGGATAAGCAATGCTAATAATTCTGAAATATACAAGAATTTTATGTGAAGGCAGCCATTGTGTAACAGTTACTCTCATAAGAATGGACATGGCACACAACATCAAATCACATGGATGAGGCTATTTGTATTTCACATAACACTAATATCCTGGGAAAGGTAAACTCCAATCATTCTCCCTCCAGTGTGGGGTAAATAATAGGGCAAGACTGATCTCTTTAACCATGATATGCCCAACCAGTCGAGAGAAGGAAAACTTAAATTCAACCTGTTAACCTGCTTAAAAATCCACCTTGTGCAACATCTTGCTCATGTGAAGGGGTTGGTAAAAACAATATTGAAGGATTCTATGTTCATGGAAATATTTAGTTGATCGATCGAACGATGGAAGTGATGAATTACAAAACCTCAAGTAATTCGTTAGTAACTGTGACAGAAATGAAAGGATAAACAAAGGGCTACCAAAGTCTTTTTTTTTTTTTTTTGCGCATCAATGTAAACAGAGGTCAATCCCACCGGACTGACCACTCACATTGAAGTTGGCTCGAGAAAGAGAATGCAAATAGCAATACGAGTTAAATTCACACACACATTGTGTATCTTTGGGCAGATGTGATGCGCCGATCATCTTTATCATCTTTGCCGCACACAAACTTTGTGAGAGAGACAAATTCAGAACGTGTTATTCTTACTAACCTGCACTGTTTACTCTATATTCCCCTCAGCTTCCTACTCATTACTGTCCTCATCCCCCATTATCAACCTCACGTACGTCTGTACTTGACTTCACCTACTTCTTGGGCAGGGGTTTTGTGTTTTACTTACATGTTTGACAAGGCTTGGTTAAAACAGAAGACAATAAAGTGAGATTTAAAAAAGAAAAAAAAAAAAGAATGTGAGGAAAACAAACAGAGGGCTATACAGTGCGATTTCTGGTTATCAAAACTGAATTCTTTTTGGCAAAAATCATGTGAATGAAGACACAAAAAATTCTGGCAAATACTAGACACTTCAAGTGAATTCATATAAATAAAAGATTAAATTATTTTTTTTGTTTTTTTTTTTTTTTTTTTTTTTAAAAAATCGGTGGCTTTGCTTTATTTTATTGTTGGCCTGGTCAGTCGCACAGAATGGGTGATGAGAATATCTGTATGAATAGAGCCAAATTGAGAAAGAGTACCAAGAAGACTTTTAACCAAGATCACAAAACAATCTATATCAATAAATGCTCATTGTTTTCGCTGAGGATTAGCAATACAGATGAGCAAGGAAAAGATTATTGGCAACAATTAATATAAACAGATTTTAAATTAGCATTTAAAGTAAAATTCACATCACTATTGTTTTAGTCTTCTCCTGGGCAAGAAAGATTTTTGTTCAAGTCATGATTCACGACAAGTTTTTTTTTTTATGAATTAAAAATATGTTTTCTAGAAAATTGACTTTTCCAGCAATGGGAATTTTTATATCAGACTTTTCTTTTCTCTTTTTTTTTTTTTTTTTGGGGGGGGGTTAACTTTAAACAACATTTTAAAAAATTAGAGTTAGGGAATCGCATTCAAGTACAATCTATATTTTAGTTTTTTTTTTGTAAGTTGTTTCTTAAGAGATTGTATTTTTTGCATACGATATGATATCAAGTATTCTTATCTAATACAAATAATTTGACACAGGCTGTCAGAAATAACTGAGGAGGAGCAACAAAGAACCGATTTTTTTTTTCCTTTAAAAAACAGTTATCAAGATTCAATACTCTTAAACAGCTTATCACCTAACTCAAATTAGATTCATAGTGTGTTCTCAAGTAGACAAAGAACTGCCTGTGTTAACTGTCTTAAATGTGGTAGGAAAATATTCAAAAGTTGGTGTGATGCCCATAAAATATGGTCCCAAAGCTATAGTTTAGAACTACTCTACTAACTGGGGTTAAATCTGACCCTTTTATTCAAAATCAATTTATTGTCACAGATAGTCAAAAGATACTAATGATATCAATTCAATTGAAATTATTCATGTCTTCAACAAATACTTATACCGAGAGTATTTATAGATCTGCACTACGATCCCTTAAACAAGACTTGAAACCAAAGGAAACCTGCAACATACAAGCGATGACAATTCTTTAATTTTAAGGTTAAAAAGAAGATACAGGGCTGGTACTGCATTTGGGTGGGAAGATCCATCTAATGAATTTCATCGCTGTTATAGGAATAAGCAATAGTGCCTAGAAAATAGAGGTCCAAAAGGCTAAGGGACGTGCCATAACCTTTATGTAACCAGATAAAACAACTACCAGGTGTTTCACAAAATGAAAAGAGAAAACTGTCACGCCAAAAGGTGGGGTGGGAATTTTTAATTGTTTTTGTCTAAAAAATAGTTGTGGAAAAGTAAATAAAAATATTTGGAAATCTAAAACAATTCTATTTTCAAGCTGGATATAATGAATTAGCCAATAATCATATTATCAAGACTTAACCGATATTTTTTAAATCATCTGATTTAATAAAATGGAATTATAGTAATTCAAAATGATAGAGTAATAGTTTCTGGTTTGAAAAGGGGAGAGAGAAAGGAAAGAAGGAAGAAGAGAGAAAGGAAAGAAGAAGAAGAGAGGAAAAGAAGGAAGAAGAAGGGAAGGAAAGAAGGAAGGAGGGAAAGGAAAGAAGAAGTGAGAGAGAAAAGGAAGAAAGAAGAAGAAGAGAAGGAAGAAAGAAGAAGAAGAAAGGAAAAGAAAGAAGAAGAAGAGAAAGGAAAGAAAGAGAAGAGAGAAAAGGAAAGAAAGAAGAGAGAGAAAGGAGAAAGAATAAGAGAGAAAAGGAAAAGAAGAAGAAGAGAGAAAGGAAATGAAAGAAGAAGAGGATGAAGAAAGAAAAGAAGAAGAGAAGAAAGGAAGAAAGAGAAAGAGAGAAAGGAAAGAAAGAGAAGAAAGAAAGGAAAGGAAGAGAATGAGAGAAAAGGAGATAGGAAGAAGAGAGAAAGGAGAAAAAAGAGAAGAGGAGAAAGGAAGAAAGAAAAGAGAGAAGGAGAAAGAGAAGAGAGAAAGGAAAGAAAGAAGAAGGAGAAAGGAAAGAAAGAAGAAGAGAGAAGAAAGAAGAAAGAAGAGAGAAAGAAAAGAAGAGAAGAAGGAGAGAAAGGAAGAAGGAAGAAGAGGGAAGGAAAGAAAGGAAGAAGAGGAAAGGAAAGAAGAAGAAAGAGGGAAAGAAGAGAAGAGGGGAAAGGAAAGGAAGGAAGAAGGGAAAGGAAAGAAAGAAAGAGAGAAAGGAAGAAAAGAAGAAGAGAAAGAAAGGAAAGAAAGAAGAAGAGAAAAGGAAAAGAAGAAGAGAGAAAGAAAGAAAGAGAAGAGAGAAAGGAAAAGAAAGAAGAAGAGAGAAAGGAAAGAATGAAAGAAGAGAGGAAAGGAAAGAAAGAAGAGTAGAGAAAGGAAAGAAGAAGAAGAAGAAAGGAAAAGGAAGAAGGAGAAAGAACAGAAGGAAGAAAGGGAGAAGGAAGAAGGAAGAAGAAGAGAAAGGAAAGAAGGAAGAAAGAGAAGGAAAGGAAAGGAAGAAAGAGAGAAAGGAAAGAAGGAAGAAAAGAGAAAGGGAAGGAAGAAAGAGACGGAAAGAAAGAAGAAAGAGAAAGAAAGAAAAAAGAAAAAAAAGGAAGAAGATAAAAACAGAAGAAAAAAACAGAGGAAAAAAAAGAAAGAGCGCGAGAGAAAAGAAAGAGCGCAAGAGAAAAAGAAAGAGCGCAAGAGAAAAAGAAGAGCGCAAGAGAAAAGAAAGAGAGAAGGAAAAAGAAGAGAGCAAGAAGAAAAGAAAGAGAGCAAGAGATAAAGAAGAGAGCAAGAAGAAAAGAAAAGAAAACAGAAAAAAGTATAAGAAAGAAAGAAAAAGAAACAAAATAAAATTAAAAAAGAAGAACACAAGACGAAAAAAAAGAAATGGAAAAAAATCAGAAAATAAGCCATAAAATGAAGAAAAAGTTAATGAGAAATAAAAGTGGAGTACATGACACACTAAACTTTAAAATGGAATCCACAAAAAGGACTTTAATTTATTTTTATCATTTTGTGTGAGCAGTTCTAAATAAAGACAGAGTGCAGAAAATCTAATTAAAGAAATTTTTGGTTTCAAGATTTAATTATCAAATATGTATCATATTTCCCATAATAGTTTCCATTAATCTTCAATCCTTTTAATTTTCTTCTTTCAAAGATATTTCCATCATTTTTTAAGACTAAACATGTTGTCCAATCTCTGAAATGAAATTAACAAATGAAACAAGTCATATATATATATCTAACATTTACACTGAAAATCAATCCATCAATAATTTTTGTCCAATGTCTTGAGTAATGACACTAAACTAAAAATTAAGAACTAATCGTCATTATAAGACATACAGATGTATTTTCAAAATTACCGTATCCAGAATATCACTAACAAATAAGTTAGACATCATCGGTTTAAACTTGATATTCAAATAGTTCAGAAAAGTCTTTCTATTTTTAATATTAAAACAATATTAAAGTATTAAAAGCTAGGGAAAAAAATCGACATTGAAAATAGAAGTCTAAAATAATAGAGGAAGAGCCAATAAAACCATGTCCTGTCCTATATTTCATCAACTGAGAATTTTCATTTGGAATTAGTGTTCACAAGGAAGTCTTCAGGAAAATTCCCATTTATGTCTTGCTTTAATAATCTAACAAAAAGTATCCCCTCATTTTCACACCTCCCCACAAACTGGTGAGATTTAACTATCAGTTGATATAGATTTATACAAGAGGTATCTTTTAAAAGGCATCAATCATTCTTAGTAACACACTTCTTCTAATAAATCATGAAATTCATTTCCTTAAATTAAAGCACACCTGTTTCAATGCTTTTTAAGCATATTGTTTGTACAACCTCAGTATGTAGAAACAAATAATTTTTGTTAACATAAAATATGAGGGTAAGTAAAACAAAACAAACGTGTTTATTTTTTAATATGGCTTTAAAGCTGACAATTGTTTTGGAAGGATATGTGCTTAATTGAAGTCATACCTAATTTTGAAAATTATCATTAATAATTAATGAATTTAGGCGGGCATTATGTCAAATGTAAGGCTAAAACAAATCGAAGAAAATGTGCAATCCCCTGAATGTACATTTCGACCCTACTTAGGTCTCAACAGCAAAAGGTTATAGACATGGGAGACTGCCCGTATGTGACTCGAAACCTGACAGTCAAGCTGACAGGGCGAAGTCTCTAACCATTACACTAGCTGACCATCCACATTCTTCGCTGTTTAAAACAGTTAATACAACAAGCAAAACTTTTGTTGCCTCTTTGTTTATTAATGAACATAATGCATGTATGTGTGGTTAAATCTTAATGTTTTACTAATAAGTATTGCATTGAATTCTATCTAACCATTGCATTAAGAGGATTGGTTTATGTAAAAGATTGCTAATCTGAAATTGTGGAGAGTATTTAAGACCTCAAGAATAAAAGAAATTTAAAAAAAACTAATCAAATAAATATTTCTTTCCTCTTGAAAATAGATTAGGGTTTAATATGAACTTTTATTACAAACTGAACAATTTAGGAGGACAATATCAATTTCAGTTAACAAAGACTGCTATCTTAATAATATAATTCTTTAAAGAATCATAATTGTATATTTGTCTATGGAGAGTCCATCAGCTTCCGTTACGCTAATTGAAAGATTACTGCCCTTTTGATCCTATTTACCATTTGTATTCAAATGTCTATTATGTCATTTAAGATATATCATTCAAAAGATCACTTACAGTATATAGTTTTGTGTAAAAGCTGTAACAAGATATTCTTTTTCAAAACTTTTCAAAAAAAGCAAATAATAGTATTATAGCATTCATTAAGTAAAATTTTTGAGATTAATCATTTTCCAGTAACAAACTATAGGATATAAATCCTTTGTGTCTATGAACAAAGACTATAACTTCTATATTTTCTTTGCTTTAGCATATTAAGGTTTGAATGGCCCAATCTTAACCATGGAATACTGAAAATTTGAGAAGGAATTTAAAATTACAATAGAAGAATTAATATGAAAATTTGCTGTTCAATTAACTGCCTCTAAAACAATCTACCAATTCAATGTAACAACCAGCAAATTTTTTCAGGATCATTATTCTTCTATTGTAAATTAAAGTTCCTTCTCAAATTTTCAGTATTCCATGGTTAAAGATTGGCCATTCCACCTGTAATATGCTAAAGCAAAGAAAATATGCAAGTTATAGTCCTTTGTTCAAATAAGAACAAAGATTTTAAATCTCTATTATGTTTGTTATGGAAGAATGAAATTAAATCATCAAAATTTACTTAATGAAATGCTAATACTTTATTTGCTTTTTGAAAAAGTTTGAAAAAAGGAAGGTATTTGTTACACTTTTACACAAAACTAATATACTGTAAGTGATTCTTTTGAATGATATATCTTAAAATGACATAATAGACATTGAATACAAATGTATATGGATCAAAAGGCAGTAATCTTGGATTAGTGTAATCAGGAAGGCTGAATGGCTTCCATAGATCAAATATACATTATAGATTCGTTAAAGTAATTTAATATATTAGATAGCAGTCTTGTTACTGAAATTGATCTTGTTCTCTAAATTGTTTCAGTCTGTAAATAAAGTTTATCATATTTAAACCTAATCGTATTTTCCAAGAAAGAATTTTGTATTTGATAGTTTTTTTTAATTTCTTTTATCTGAGGTCTTAATATCTCCACAATTTCAGATTGCATCTTTTTTAACATGAAACATTCTTAATGCAATGGTTAGTAAATTCAATGGCAATACTTATATTTTAAAAACATTAGACATTACCCAAACACATGCATATGTTTCATTAATAAAAAGAGGCAACAAAAAGTTTTGCTTGTTGTATAATGTATTAAACAAGCGAAGAATGTGGGTGGGGTCCAGCTAGTGTAATGGTTAGAGACTCGCCTGTCAGCTTGACTGTCGAGGTTTTCGAGTCACATCGGACAGTCTCCCATAGTCTATAACCTTGCTGTTGAGACCAATAGGTCGAATGTACATTCAGGATTGACATTTTCTCGATTTGTTAGCCTTACATTGAACATATATGCCCGCTAATTCATTAATTATTAACTGATTAATTTTCAAAATTAGGTATGACTTCAATTACACATATCCTCCAAAAATTGTCAGCTTAAAAGCCATATAAAAAATAAACACGTTTTGTTTTGTTTACTTACCCTATAATTGTTTTATGTAACAAAATGGTAATTTGTTTTACCATTACATGAGTGTACAACAATATGCTTAAAAAAGCATGAAACAGGTGTGTTTTATATTAAGGAAATCGATTCATGATTATAGATGAATGTGTGGTTATCAAGATGTGATGCCTTTTAAAGATACCTTTTGTATAAAACTATATCAATGATAGTAAATCTCACAGTCTGTGTGGGGAGTGTGAAATGAGGGAGTAACTTTTGTTAATTATTAAAGCAGACTAAATGGGAATTTTCCTGAAGATTTTCCTTGTGAACACTTTCAAATGAAATTTCTCAGTGATGAAATATAGGACAGGACATGGTTATTATTGCTCTCCTCTATTTTTAGACTTCTATTTTTCAAATGTCGATTTTTTTTCCCTAGCCCTTTAATATTAATATTGTTTTAATATAAAAAAGAAAAGACTTCTGAACTATTGAATTATCAGTTAACCGATGATGTCTAACTTTATTTGTAGTGATATTTCTGGATACGTAATTTTGAAAAATACATTCCTTGTTATGTTTTAATGAGATTAGTCTTAATTTTTAGTTTAGTGTCATACTCAAGACATGGACAAAAATATTGATGTGATTGATTTTCAGTGTAAATGTTAGATATATATATATAATGATTGTTCATTTGTTAATTTCATTTCAGAGAATTGACAACATGTTTAGTCTAAAAAAAATGATGGAAATATCTTTGAAAGAAGAAAATTAAAAGGATTGAATTAAATGGAAAACTATTATGGAATATTGATTACATATTTGAAATTAAATCTTGAAACCAAAATTTCTTTAATTAGATTTTCTGACTTCTGTTATTTAGACTGTCACACAAAATGAATAAAAATAAATTGAAAGTTCCTTTTGTGGATTTCCATTTAAAGTTTAGTGTGTTCATCGTACTCCATTTTATTTCTCCATTAACTTATCTTCATTTTATGCTTATTTTCTGATTTTTCCATTTTTTTTTTTTTCGGTCTTGTGTTCTTTCTTTTTTAAATTTATTTTGTTTCTTTTCTTTCTTTCTTAATACTTTTTCTTTTTCTTTTCTTTTTCTCTTTGCTCCTTTCTTTTTCTCTTGCTCTCTTTCTTTCTCTTGCTCTCTTCTTTTTTCTTTGCTCTCTTTCTTTTTTCTCTTGCGCTCTTCTTTTTCTCTTGCGCTCTTTCTTTTTTCTTGCGCTCTTTCCTTTTTCTCGCGCTCTTTTTTTTCTTTCCTCTGTTGTTTTTTTTCTTCTGTTTTTTTATCTTCTTTCCTTTTTTTCTTTTCTTTCTTTCTCTTTTTCTTCTTTCTTTCCTTTCTTCTTTTCTTCCTCTTTCCTTCTCTTTCTTCCTTCTTTCCTTTCCTCTCTCTTCCTTTTCCTTCCTTTCTCTCTTCTCTTCTTTCCTCTCTCTTCTTCTTCTTTCCTTTCCCTCTCTTCCTTCTTTCCTTTCTCTCTTCTTCCTTCTTTCCTTTCTTCTTCTTCTTTCTTTCCTTTCTCTCTTTCTTTCTTTCCTTCTCTCTCTTCTTTCTTCTCTCTTCTTCTTTCTTTCCTTTCTCTCTTCTTTTCCTTTTCTCTCTTTTTCTTTCCTTTCTCTCTTCTTTTTCTTTCCTCTCTCTTCTTCTTTCTTTCCTTTCTCCTCTTCTTCTTTCTTTCCTTTCCCTCTTCTTCCTTCTTTTCCTTTCCCTCTTCTTCCTTCTTTCCCTCTTCTTCCTTCCTTCCTTTCCTCTTCTTCCTTTTTCCTTTCCTCTGCTTCCTTCTTTCCTTTTCTCTCTTCTTCTTTCTTCTTTCTTCCTTCTTCTTCCTTTCTTCTCTCTTTCTTCTTCTTCTTTCTTCTCTTCTTCTTCTTTCCTTTCTCTCTTCTTCTTTTCTTTCTTTCTCTCTTCTTTCTTTCTTTTCCTTCTCTCTTCTTCTTTCTTTCCTTTCTCTCTTCTTCTTTCTTTCCTTTTTCTTTCTTTATTTCCTTTCTCTCTTCTCTTTTTTCCCTTTCTCTCTTCTTCTTTCTTTCCTTTCTCTCTTCTTCTTTTTTCCTTTCTCTCTTCTTCTTTCTTTCCTTTCTCTCTTCTCTTTTCTTTCCTTTTCTCTCTTCTTCTTTCTTTCCTTTCTTTCTTTCTTTCTTCTCTCTCTTCTCTTCTTCTTTCTTTCCTTTCTCTCTTCTTCTTCTTTCTTCTCTTTCTTCTTTCTTTCCTTTCTCCTCTTCTCTTTTTCCTTTCCCTCTTCTTCCTTCTTTCCTTTCCCCTTCTTCTTCTTTCCTTTTCTCTCTTTCCTTCTTTCCTTTCTCTCTTCTTCCTTCTTTCTTTCTCTCTTCCCTTTCAAACCAGAACTATTTTCTCTATCATTTGAATTATCTATAATTCCATTTATTAAATCAGATTTGATTTAAAAAAATGGTTAAAGTCTGATAAAATGATTATTGCTAATAATTATTATCCAGCTTGAAAATAGAATTGTTTTAGATTTCCAATATATTTTATTTACTTTTCACAACTATTTTTAGACATAAAACAATTAAAAAAATTCCCACCCACCTTTTTGGTGACCAAGTTTTCTCTTTCATTTTGTGAAACACCTGGTAGTTGTTTTATCTGTGGTTACATAAAGGTATGGCACTGATCCCTTACCTTTGACCTCTTTGTCTAGGCACTATTTGCTTTTATTCTATAACAGCTGACTGAAATATTAAGATGGATTCCCACCCAAATGAGTACCAGCCTGTATCTCTTTTTAACCTTAAAATAAAGAATTGTCATCGCTTGTATGGTTGCAGGTTCCTTTGGTTTCAAAGTTTGTTTAAGGGATCGTGTGCAGATCTATAAATACCTCGGTATAAGTATTTTGTTGAAGACATGAATAATTCAATGAATTGATTATTAGTATCTTTTGACTATCTGTGACAAATAAATTTGTATTTTTGAATAAAAGGGTCAGATTTAACCCAGTTAGTAGAGTAGTTTCTAAACTATAGCTTTGGGACCATATTTTATTTGGGCATCACACCAACTTTTGAATATTTTCCTACCACATTCTAAGACAGTTAACACAGGCAGTTCTGTCTACTTGAGAACACACTATGAATCTAAATTTGAGTTAGGTGATAGCTGTTTAGAGTATTGAATCTGATAACTGTTTAAAGGAAAAAAAAATCGGTTCTTTGTTGCTCCTCCTCAGTTATTTTCTGACAGCCTGTGTCAAATTATTTGTATTAGATAAGAATACTTGATATCATATAACTGTATGCAAAAAAACAATCTCTTAAGAAACAACTACAAAAAAAAATATAAATATAGATGTACTATGAATGCGATTCCCTAACCTCTAATTTTTAAAATGTTGTTTAAAGTTAACCCCCCCCCAAAAAAAAAAAAAGAGAAAAGAAAAGTCTGATATAAAATTCCCATTGTGAAAAAGTCAATTTTCTAGAAAACAATATTTTTAATTCATAAAAAAAAAACTGTCGTGAATCATGACTTGAACAAAATCTTTCTTGCCCAGGAGAAACTTAAAAACAATAGTGATGTGAATTTGTACTTGTAAATGCTAATTTAAAATCTGTTTATATTAATTGTTGCCAATAATCTTTTCCTTGCTCATCTGTTTGCTAATCCTCAGCGAAAACAATGAGCATTTTATTGATATAGGATTGTTTTGTTGATCTTGGTTAAAAGTCTTCTTGGTTACTCTTTCTCAATTTGGCTCTATTCATACAGATATTCTCATCACCCATTCTTGCGACTGACCAGGCCAATCAAAAATAAAGCAAAGCCACCGATTTTTAAAAAAAAAAAAAAAAAAAAAAAAAAAAATTTAATCTTTTATTTATATGAATTCACTTGAGTGTCTAGTATTTGCCAGAATTTTATTTGTGTCTTCTTCACATGATTTTGCCAAAAAGAATTCAGTTTTGATAAACCAGAATGCACTGTATAGCCTCTGTTTGTTTTCTCACATTCTTTTTTTTTTTCTTTTTTTAAATCTCACTTTACCTTGTTTCCTGTTTAACCAAGCCTTGTCAAAATGTAAGTAAAAAAAAAAACCCTGCCAAAAAGTGGTGAATCAAGTAGTGAGGTGATAATGGGGGGGGGGAGATACGTAATATGTATAAGTAAGGAGTGGGGGGGGAATATAGAGTAAAAAGTGAGGAGTAAGAACTAACACGTCTGAATTTTGTCTCTTCACCAAGTTGGTGGCAAAGAAAATCTTTGCTTTGCAATCACATCTGCCTAAAGGTACACAATGTGTGTGTGAATTAACTTGTATGCTATTTGCATTCTCTTTCTCGAGCCAACTTCAATGTGAGTGGTTCACTCCTGTTGTGCTTTTATTGACCTCTGTTTACATGATGCAAAAAAAAAAAAAAAAAAGACTTGGTTTTGTTTAGCTTTTTTATCCTTTTCCATTTCTGTCACAGTTACTAACGAATTACTTGAGGTTTTGTATCATCACTTCCATCTCGTTTTCATCGATCAACTAAATATTTCACTGAACATAGAATCCTTCAATATGTTTTTACCAACCCCTTCACATGAGCAAGATGTTGCACAAGGTGGATTTTTAAGCAGAGTTTAACAGGTTTGAATTTAAGGTTTTCCTTCTTCTTCTCGACTGGTTGGGCATATCATGGTTAAAGAGATCAGTCTGCCCTATTATTTACCCACAGCTGGAGGGAGAATGATTGGATGTTTACCTTTCCCAAGGATATTAGTGTTATGTGAAATACAAATAGCCTCATCCATGATTTGATGTTGTGTTGCCATGTCCATTCCTTATGAGAGTAACTGTTACACAATGGCTGCCTTCACATAAAAATTCTTTGGTATATTCTCAGAAATTATTTAGCATTGCTTATCCTGGCATACAGGCCTCTGATTGATACCAGCTGTCCCTAATGGTCACTCATCTAAATTCTGAGCAGGCCCATTGATGCTTAACCTTAATCACTGTATGCATTTATCCAACTACTCTGCCATTGTGGCAAGATGCTATACAAGGTCAGTTTTTAAGTAGCGTACAACTTAGTTTGAATACAGACTTTTCTTTCTCCTAGACTGGTTGCAAGCTCTGTCAGTGGGACTGAAAATATGCTGGCTATCCCCTGCTGGTAAGCACCCCTCAATAAGAGATGCCTTTGGTATGACACTAAACTGCATCTGATGGTAAGGCTCCAGATCTGGGGAGTGTGAATTACCTCTCATTGCCATTACTCCCAGGTCCACTCTGACTTGGAATGATAGCACCTGTAGAGGAGGGGTGTCCCATGTATGAGTCACAGATCTTTTAAAATATTATTCATATTTGATAGGATCGTATACATAAAAATCATAAAGATCCTTTTTAACAACTACACAAAAAATGTAAATATGAATGTGCAATGAAACACTATTCCTAACCTTTCGGCATAAAATAAACCTAGAGGGATTAACATGCTGTTAAAATCAATCTAAGCTGCCCTACTAGGGGGTAAATAGATGGATTCATGCCTATCCGAAGATATTTAATTTCAAGTGAAATGCAAACAGCCTTGTCCAGGATTTGAACTCTCATTGCCAAGTCCATTTCCTACAACAATAGCCATTATGATACATTCGGCCCCTTAATCACTGTAATGTTGATATTACTACTTGGAATGAATATTTCATACCCACTTTATAGCAAGAGACAAAGGGAAAAAAAAAATTTCTTTCAATCAGGAGATGCCAACCACAAACTGTTTTACTATTCAACCATAAATAAAGTCTAACATATTAATAGCATGCTCCATGCAGAGTGGACCGGTGTTACTACTAATTATGCTTTTCTAGAAATTATTATCATCAGAAATGATGATGTTAACTATTTGTGCAATATTTAGCAAGCCATATTTAATATTCTTAGGTGCCATTGTGCATCCACAGTCTGGCAGCTGGTTTATAGTCAAATTCATGATGGTTTATAAATTATTTGATGAATTGGTTGCTACCTGGTGTTATACTAATGCATGTATAAAGAAGAAATAACTCTACTGTCATGTGGTTGACCTGCACTCTTTTATCCTTTTTTTTATTTCTCATATGAAGAGTTTTTTTTAGTTCTTTTTAATAGGCATGCAGTAAAAATAGCATAACTAATTAAAGTTAAATTATGGAAACCAATAAAAACAATGTTTTCTTATATAGATAATTTGTTTTAATCCATAAAAGAAACTTAATGGTTTACTTGTGCTAATGTCATTATTTTCTTTCAAATATGACTAATCGGACTGAATAAGAAAAAGGGAAAAATGAGATGATTTATAGCTATAAGGGATGGACATTGGACATGTCTGTTCATTTATTTATATTTTATGTAAGATTCTCTTTTTTACTGACACTTAGAGGTTTTTTTTTATTGCATTAAAAAAAATCCTCTGTAATTTGAAAAAAAAATAAAAAAGAATATCAGTGAATCAGTTTAAAAAAAAAAATTAGTGACAGGACATTATCAGCCATTATTTCCAAGAAGAAAATTGTATTGGATTTTACTGTTTTACAGTGACAAGTTTCAAGAAAAGCAATTCAAATATAATATATCAAATGATGAGAAGTAGGTATATATCCAACCCATTACACCACAAGTAGGGGATGGACACAAGGTTGCAAGTTATAGGGCATTCAGCAAAGACCAACATTCACTATTCAGCAGTAATGGATCTGTGAGACTAGCTTGCTAACCATTACACAATGATAGGACACACTCAAATGATAAGTATGAGTTTTACTTTTGTACATATTATTTAATAATCACAGAATTTCAAGGCATGGTCATTGTTTTTATTTTAAGGGTTTAGGGTTAATACAAAACAGATATTGACTACTTCACACACTCATTCTATGAATAACAGTGATAAGAATATTCAACCTTATGATATTTAGGAATACATAGTTGTTTCTATTTTGCTGGTGCTAAAATGAACAGCTTTTTAGCTATTACTGAAAATTCTTTTTAATGTTCTGTACTTAGCTTTAACATGGAGCTCTGGGTTAGTGTAGAGTCATTCTTTCATTGCCATTATTCCCAAGTCCACTCTGACCTGGAGTGGTAGTGCTCATTAGGGTCATATCTATGAATCAAATAGATCTGTTTTAAAATTATCCATATTTGATAGGAATACTTGAAGCCATATAACTGTGTACAAATTAATTAGTATCTAAGATAGTTACTTGAAGCTATAATTGTTTACAAATGATTATATCATTAGTTACTTAAAAGAAAAGAAGAAAAAATGACTTCTGCATCAAATAATCCAATAAGGGTTGACATGCTGTAAAACCAACCAATTTCTTTGCAAAAAATTTGAAATTTCAGTAGACATTTTAATTATGTGTCAATTTTATTTTTTCCTTTAAGATTAAAATTAAAGTTACTTGCAGCTGTTTTCTTTAAGATGTAGTTTGTTTCTTGGCTAGAAAATTGAGGATGTTATTAATTCATTGCATCATTTAAAAAAAAAAAAAAAAAAAAAAATCCCGGAAGGGAAATATATTTAAAAATACAAATAAACTATGTATAATTAATTCAGTCTTATTCTTTCGGTAAAATTTAGTGTCATCTTTAGAATTAAGAATTTTTGATAAAATCTTTTTTTACTCTTAAGTACAGCTTTAACAAAATCTTACAAATGCCAATGTTAATTTGAAATTTAATTTGAATTACTGAGAAGTTGTCTTTAGGATGTGTTTTTATATAAAAGTGATCTATGAATGATGTGTGATACTTAGCGTCATTTTTTTTTATTATCTTGCAAACTTTAATAATAAACTGAGAGATTCAACTTGTTTGTAAGAAAATTTCATGTTAAGACAAGTATTTTCCCAGCAAGTTTGGGAAGTCATATTATTAACTGCATGCAATTTCTGAAGTCCTATTTGGAATAAGATATTTATAAAAATTGTGAGCTAAGCTGGAAGATGAAAATATTAGATCAATTACAAGATTTATGTTTTGATATAAAATAATAAAAAGCATTGCTTTATTTTTTTATTTTTACACAAAAAGAAATTGTCCTTTAAAAAAAAAAGAATAAAAAAAAAAGATGCATATTTTTACTTTCATAAAACATTAACTGTTATATTAAGTGTTTCAAAGTATTTTCATTTGGAAGAGAAAAGATCTATGAATAAAATATCAGTAGTAATATTTCCTTTGAAAATTATTTCTAAAAAAAATTATTTTCAGAAAATCTCTCTCAACATCTATGTCTTTATGTATTGTTGATATTTTCAAAACTGTTGTCCTCATCTTTTACTGTTACTAGCAAACATATGCACCCCTCCGGGTGCAAGTATTTAATGTAATAAAATATACTTTAAATTAGAAAGGCTTATGAAACTAAATAAAAATGCAGAATAAAAACATTTGAACAACAGAGTATAATCGAAAAATAGAACGACTGAAACGTATTCTTCCATCTCTTCTATATTTCATTGAACAAATTTTCCTAATTTATATATCTAGTTAAAATAGGAAGTAAAGAATAAAAGTGCACTCATTTCTTCTTGCAATAATTTCATTTAAGATTTATTGAAGAATTTTTGCCCATATTCATTAGTATAAAACCAAACAATTAAAATCCATAATACTAAGCACATATTTATTAAAATCAAATTTTTATATCAATATGCAAATTAGCCCTCCCATTTACACTTTAAACCGCTATTTTGGTTGTTATATAAAAATACAAATGCAATTTATTAATATGCAAGTAAGTCCAACAGTATAAAAAGGCTTATTTTATTTAGTAATTAAGGTTTAAATAAAAATAAAATCATGGAGGAATGTGATATAAATAACTAAGAGAAATGTGACTTGAGTAGTGATATAGTTTCGGTTACAGACAGACAAATACACAATCTCCATTATAATAAGATAACACACACATTTTGGTCGAGGTGTCCTCCGATCTTCTTCAGGTGTTTCTTGTTGAACTTGGGAATTTTCTTTGGAATCAGCAGCCTTCAGGAACTTCAAACCGAACCTTTATTTAATCCATGAGGTAGATTATTCTCATTCTGTTAATCATGATCGGGTACAAGTATTAAGGTATATTAAATATTCTGTTATTTTTGCCTATAGTCAGGATTGAACATGCAACCTCCAGATGATTGGCGCTTAGAACTGTATACCAACACTTATATCCGTTATGCCATGTGTCCCCAAAATTTAGACAAATAATCTCCATCTTAGTCTTGTTTCTCTTAATTTTTGATGTTATAATTTTCAACTTATGATGATAATATATATATATATATAATATATATA
>JALAJA010001190.1:0-18836 GCA_023376005.1 Doryteuthis pealeii
AGTTAATAAGCTTATTTTGATATTCAATGTGGGACTTGCAATTCACAGCTTTAAGTTTCACACAGGACTTTATATAAGTATTGAATTATTGACCGATACTCAATATATATTAATTAGTTTTATATATAAATGTCAATTATTCTGCGTTGCCTTGTTCTACTTGCACATCAAAACAAAAAATGCTCTTTTTTTTATTTCCAGAGAACATTCCATATATTTTATATATCATTGGAGAACAAGTAAAATTTTGGTAGATGGCCAAGCCTGGCCTTGCTTATCAAAAGTTTTCTCGTTCCCCAATGATACCTGCATGGAAAAAAGGACTAAAAGGTTTTGCTTCAGTTACCCATATTGTGCACAATATGGCGTAACTGAAGCAAAACTAATGAAAGATTTTTAATTAAATTACAACTCAGAAATTATCTATCTTTACCCAAACCTATTTCATATTTGGATCATCTTTGATAGTCCAGGTTAAAAGCTGCAGTAAGGCGTAACCCTAAAGCTGAAATTTTTTAGACTTTATTTTTCTAATGCAGGTATCATTGGGGGAAC
Organism: Doryteuthis pealeii; assembly: GCA_023376005.1. Classification (NCBI taxonomy): domain Eukaryota; kingdom Metazoa; phylum Mollusca; class Cephalopoda; order Myopsida; family Loliginidae; genus Doryteuthis; species Doryteuthis pealeii. The sequence continues at coordinate 556 of JALAJA010001190.1, forward strand.
AAGAAATAGAAAATCTAAGTTTAGAAATCAAATTGTATTTTACGAAAACTTTTTCTTTAAAAAAAATTTAAAAAAAACAAAAAATCTGCAAGCTTTCTCATTAAATCTATTTAAAAAATATATCTTATGATTTTAGGGTTCCAGTTAAGGTTTTGAAATGATAAATCAATTTTTGTTTTTTCTAGTCAGTTATTTATAAAAAAATTTGCTAAAAAAAAAAAGTTCTGGTTAAAAGGTGAAAGTAAGGGTAACCCTAAGTTGGACTTTTTTAGATCTTATTTTTCTATGTAGGTTCCTATTTACCTAAATGTTTTCTCATTCCCCAATATACCTGCATCACGGAAAAAATGTCTAAAAAAGTTTGGCTTACAATGCTTTTAACTTGGGCTGTATACAAACCAAAATATTTCATTTTTTTTTATAAAGAAAATTTTTTTTCTTATTAGGTGCTACCCAAACATTTAGTGAATTTAAATAAACTGACTAAACTGCTTCATCTATCAAGTTACACCCCTCCTTCCCCACACACACACTATTTCACACACATTTTAGATTACAAAAAGTCGCCATTTTTTGCAAACCTCACTAAATTTGGAGAGCTAAAAATTGACATAATTCGCCAATTTTTGGAATTGGAAGCTCAAATTCTGCGGGATTGTCTAATATTAACATAGTCCACTCCTGGAAAAAATTTGAAGAAGAAAAATTGAAGAGGGGTGGGTGACAATTTTACTTTTTTTGGATGATTTGACATGGAAATAGCCACGCCTTTTCTTCTTAAAGTTATTCACCAAGAAATGAAGAACTATATTTTCTATCATTGTCTTTCTTTTGAGGATTTCATACCTTAAATTCCTTCTACTTTTGGATAGTGCCTTATAATTATATCATATATTAGAATTTGGTATAGGAATTGAGTTTTTTTTTCTTCCCTTTTCTAATAGGGTATATTAATATTACAGCAGTAACAGGTAAAAGTTTTTAGATTGTTCTCACATCAGCCTCTCCTATGTCCTCTGCGCGACTTGAGCTTTCTTCAAGTTTGGTAAGATGTGGAGTAATGAGACTCACCATGTTATCCCATGATGTGTTAATGGAGAATTTGAATTCAGAGTTGTCCTTCTCCTAGACTGGTTTTCTCTGCTAAGACTAAAGAGCCCCATCTGACCTACTATTTTTAAATTTCTTTTAGATTTATTTATTTATCTTATTTATTTATTTACTTTTTAAAAGTTTAGTAAGCAATATTTATCTCCCTCAACTTTTTCAATAATGGCCTGTGATTGGTTTATAATTGAATAGTTTCTTTCTTCCCTCCCTTTTGTTCTTTCAGGTGGTTTGTTCATTGTTGTCTACTGTCACAGATTCCTAATGCATGTATCACTTTTGGTCAGCCAATGGACACTGTCCACCAATAGATCAACCACAACACATTTTTACTTGACCTTTTTTTTTTTTTTTTTTTCCCCCACAAAAAATTTTATCCATTCTTACTTGTATTTTTTGAAGTCTAGATTTTTTTTTTTTTTCCGCTTTCATTGTTGTGATGAAACTTCTCCGTCTTTTTTGTCAATTAAGCTTTTTTAATTTGAAATCACACTGCCTCAATCCTTTTTTTTTTTTTTTTTTTTTTTTATTATTATATTCTAAAAATAGAATCTGTGTTACACTTAAAATTAATTGCTTTTCTTGTTTTCATGTTGTTATGAAGTAGAATTCTTTTATTTTCTGTTAATGTGATCTTGATTTCTTTTTTTTTTTCTTTCTTTCTTTTCTTTTTTTATGTTGTGGACTATTTCTGTCTGTTGCTAGAGACAACCACTACACTATTCTGAAAAATGTGCATTCCACAAATTTTTTAAAACTTGTCTTCTAGCTTTTCCAAAAAAGAAATACATTTTCATTATACACTCTCTAGACTTTTATAGAAGTTGTTTATCAAGCAGAAAGGTCAAGAGTTCCAAGAAATATAATTACAATTCTGTTGTTTATTTGTTTTTAATCAGATTTGCTTTTTTGAGTGCATAGTGTAGCAAAGGTAAATGAATTACCTCATGAGGCTATAGAGATTGGAACTCACAACTCCAGATTATAAGTAATGTCTCTTAATAAGCATCCTGTCACCCCTTTTGTAATACAGATTTGCTTTTTTGAGTGCATAGCTAAACTGTTGATAAAAACAAGACTGATGTTGATCCGAAAAAAAGGAAAAGATTCTACAATAGAAAATTTGACATAGTCTTAAAAAACAATGAGCAGAAACTGTTTACTGTTAAGGAAACTGACATTTTAGATATGTTCTATAAAATAATGGAAGCCTTGTCAACAGGGGCTTTAGGATAGACTAACTGCACCTATGCAGAGGGGTAACCCACCACACCAATGGGACCACCTGTTGGCTGTTGATAGCAAGCCATAATGCTTAAGGATGGAATCTTGGTGGCTGAGCAGTCTATGACATGCAACACTCCACTTTGGCTCTTACTTGGGCTAGACAGTCAGTCGGAGAGGCTCCTTCCGATTGATCAACTGGTCACATCAAACACCTATATATTCCCACAACCCTATTGCCCTTTATGGCAAGTCCCAACCCTTTTTATCATGTATGTGCTAGAAGGTTGTGGCTGAGGTTTTTAATGTCCTGGGTGTGAAGTTTTAAAAAAAAGGTAAATAGTGTTGAAGTTCCAATTCTGGAACTCTGGGTATGTGGAGTACCCTTCATCACCATATCTCCTAGGTTCACTTTAACCCAGAGTGGTAGTACCTGTTAGGGTCCCATTTATGAATTAAATAGAAAAAAATGAGTTTAAAAATAAGTTGAGATTTTTTTCAACTTGAGTACACATCAAGAATGAATAAAAAAAAACATCTTTGGCATAAAATAACCCAACAAGGGTTGACATGCTGTAAAACCCTACCAACCAACCATTGTATACATTTTGCACCTGCCATTATAATTTTTTGTTACATACTGAGTTATCTCCTCCTGTTTAATTCTAGAACTTGTTCTCTGAAAGCTAAGCATTAACAGAATATTGAATCATTATTGTTTTTTGTCACTAAATCTGGCAGAAAGTTTATCTTAATCTGATTATTATTCTGTCAATTCTGGCAGGATAGATTGGCTGGATAACAAATAATTAGTATACAATTTTTTTTTTTTTTTTTTTTTCTTTATTACATCCATAATTTTGCTTGCAATAAGCATTTCTCTTCAAATGATTCTAGAAAGTTTTGTGTGTAAGTTTCTATTCTATACAGAAATTAATCTGTTTAAAATATAATGCAACAAACTTCCATTGAAAAACAAACATGTTATGTTTTTATTTTTATTATTTTTTTTTTTTGTGTGTTCACAAAGTCTGGGTATTTAGGGATTAATTAATTTTTATTTAATTCAAACAAAAATTTAAAAAATTAAAATTATCATTTCTTATATTTAATTGTTCATGTTATGATTTTATTTACTGCTAAAATTACCATATTTGCCTTCTCGGAAAAATAACCTAAATAAATACAATGGTGAAATCTCCATGTACTCAGACTTTGTGGAGACCCTGTATAATGAATTTTTCAATGTACTTTACAAATATTGAATATTTATTGTAATATTTAAATACTGATGATATTTACTACGTTTCTCATAGAGGTGGAATATTGCATAAAGAATTAACAGAACCCGATTTATGTAAGATCAGAGATAAAAAAAAAAATGCTCTAGCTTCTTCAGCATTTCTCCTTCAAGCGTCAGATATTGACCCTACCCCTTTCAGTGCAATTACACGCTCTCAGTCGGTAGAGCGTTAGACTAGGAACCACAAGGTTCCTGGTTCGATACTGGCTCTCGCCAACTCGGCGTATGAGTAGCACAGGGATCTGTTCGGTAAAGTGAGGAGCTGATGGTAGGTGTGGTGTTCCTCCTCAGACACCAAAACAATTTCCTTGGTCTAGTGCTAGTGAAAAGGGGATAGACTCCCTCACTGTCTGGCTGATACAGACTTTAGGCCACCCTGACAACGACTTTTGCTTGGTGGGAAAGCCTCCTGAGCTTGATGATGAAATAAATCTTTAGTCGTTTCTTGGCCAAGATGGAGGTTGAGGAGGATCTCCTATTGAAATGCTAACAAAAGTCTTGTCAGAATTGCCTGTTTTGTGTAAATCAGCCCTGTCATCTCAAATATGTGACAAAGAAAAAAAAAACTCTTTCTTTTTCAAAAAGTAATCATTAAAATTGATAAATTTCACTGCAGTGTTTTAAAAGGAAAAAACATTTGGTCGTAAGAATCAATATCTAAAACAATCTGTGAATAGAATTTTCTTTTTCTTGTCGTTTGAAAGAGACAAAACCTAACAAGTTGTTTTAACTTGTTAGTTTTGTCTTTTTCTCTCTCTCTTACAAAATGGCAGCCATTAATTGTTGCATGGTGCATTGTCTTGCTGTAATGAAAAATATCACTTTTTGGTGTTGTTATTTTAGATGTTCTATACGTTGTCACTTGATAGTTAAAAGGGAAGTCTTACATGTTGTCGCTTACAATGCTGGATAATGCATCCTCAAAAATTTCGCACTTTCTCTCGCAATCTTTATTTAAAAAGAAAAAAAATGTATTCACTCTTGATATGTTAACCCCCACTTTTTGATATTCTACCAGGGTCAGAACTCTGTTGTGTAAATTGTGGTTCTAAAATATTTTGTAATTGATACTCATGAGTTTCTTTATTCCAGCCAAAGCTTTGTTGGTTTTTTTTTTTTTGGGGGGGGGGGGTTCCTTTCTATTTTCAAAGGAACCAATTCATTTATTTTATTTTTTTTTTAAATTGAAAATATTTAAAATTGTTTTCTTTTTATATAGCTAATCAATACCCAAGGCCTTCTTTTTCTTTTTCTTTTTTTCTTTTTTTCTTTTTCTTTTTTTTCTTTCTTTTTTTTTTTTTTTTTTTTTCTTCAATTTATCTCTTGTCTTGTTGACAAAGTTCAAACAAAATTATCCATTTTGTGTTATTTTAATTTTCTTTTCACACCATGCATATCAAGTTCTGAATGATTACATTTATATGTGTGAGTTCCATTGGTTTTTTTTTTTGGTTTTTCTTTTCTTTTTCACTTCCCACCTTTATTGACATTGTTTTGTTTATATGTGTAGCTTCTTCACCATTTTTCCTTTTAGTATGTTCGAGCATCATAGATTGACCCTTCCCCTTTCAATGAAATGACAGATGCTTAAATTGTTTTTCTTTTTTATATAGCTAATCAATACCCAAAGGCTTTTTCTTCTTTTTTTTTTTTTTTTTTGTTAAATTTATCACTTGTCTCATAGACAAAGTTCAAACAAAATTATCCATTTTTTTATTTTAATTTTCTTTCACACCATGCATATCAAGTTCTGAATGATTCCATGTGTTTTGTGTTCTATTATTTATCTGTTTTTTTGTTTTGTTTTGTTTTTGTTTTTGTTTTTTACCTCCCACCTTAACAGTCATTGTTTTGTGTACTTGTTTATACTTCTATGCCAAAATCCAATGTTTACATGTAAATAATTTCTTTTGTTAATTGCAAGGAAATTGCTGTCTCCTAAAGCCATTTTGTGTTTTTTTTAATCTAAAATCCATTTGAAACCATTTTTATTATTATTATTATTGTTGTTTCCAACTAGGCATCAACTTACTCTTGAATTCTGGAATCTTGTTTGCCATTCATTTCTTGAAATCCTATCTTGGAATTGCTTTAAGAAATTCCACGATTTAATAAGAATTTGATTCATACAATGGAATTTGAACCAAATCAATTAAATTGAATTATCTAGGGAGTTAATTGAAAACCAGAAATTTTAAAAAAAAATCTTTTTCATTCCAAATTCAATTTCTCTTGGAATAAAGGATATTATAATTAGGACTCCCCATTTTTTTTTTTTTTTTTTTTTTTTTTTTTTTTGTGTAAGAATATTGGCAATTACTGTCTTTAATAATAAAGAAGGTAAGTAATTTTGGGCAATTTTTGTTTCATCATTATGTCATGCTATCAGCACAGATATCCATGCCAATCTCTTGCAAACTGTCCCTATCATTTATTGCCACCGGCAGGCCCTCTGCATAGAATCAAGTATCCATGCAGAGCGGGTTAATATAAGCCTTTGCTGGACGGCACACATTGGCGTTCCCATGTGCTGGAATTATATATACACAATTTTGTTTCACTCAGTGAAACCTTTGAATATCAGTTTGAGAAGGAGACTAAACAATTGAAGTTTCATTTTATATCCAATTCATTATTGTTCAGGAATTTGGCTTGAAGTCTTCAGTTCAGTTTGTAAATTTTGGTTGACAATGTTCATTGACTTATTGAATTTTTGGTTTCTTCCTTATCTGTTAATATTATATTCTACAATATGGATGCTTCTATGCTAAGCCTAAAATTCCTCTGAAAACACACAAAAAGTGAAGTTGCTCCGATTTAGGATACTAAAACAATGTTTGGTAGTTTGTAAAATTCTTTAAAATTCTTTGAAGTAAATCTTATTTGTGTTGTATTTTCTGATATAAGGTGTGTGCTAGATCCCCGCTTATACTTATAGACTGGCCAAGGTCACATGATTGACTCTTCTAACCAATCACTGGCAGTACTAGTGGCCTGATAAGATACTTAAACCCCCCATAATGGTCACACATCAAATACACTCTTTGACGATGGATGCATATAGGATTGCTGAGATCTTTACCAATACTCACGAAGGACTTATATGATTACCAGTAACTCGGGACACTTTAGTAATCAAAGGATTCACATTGTCGACTGACTCTTTATCAAGAATTCCACCAGATAAGCGCTTTTGCTATAAGGCCAAATAATGGCCCTTAAAAACTTAACAATTTGTATTACTTAAAGGTTTTGTTTTGTGGAAAAGAGGGAGGGGAGAAAACGAGAGTAAAAGTTGAGGCTGGATCTGAATATATTCATATCTCTCTCTCTCTCTGTGTGTAAGAATCGTAGTTAATTTTATTGGGGATTTGATTTTTATGCCTGATATGTAGAGCTTCAAGAATCAGAGGTCTTTGTTTACTATTCTCTTGTTGTATTGTCTGTGAGAATTTTCTGGAAATTAGATGTGGGGCAGGAGTGTTTTTTCAAATGTTGGGATATTATCATATATATATATATATAGCAGTATTAATATAAAAGTTTTATCTGATGTGATTACTATATTTTATGGTATATAGAACAAGTACTAAATTTAGCATGAAATAGTGGAAAAATAGATTTGAAAAAGAAATTATCATGGTGGAAGATGTATAGTTATTGCTTTTAAGTTCTTGAGAATCTTGTACCAATCTCAGAATGAATTTTGAGTTTTTCAATATAATTTCTCTGACTTTTTGAGATGAGATGAGAGCAAGTTTTTGAATATTTTTATTGAAAGCAAAATTCTCTTTGTCTCTCTCCCTCTCTTTCTCCACCCACCCACTCTCCCTCCCCTCCCTCTCTCTCTCCCTCCCCTCCCTCTCTCTCTCCCCTCCCTCTCTCTACCTCCTCTCTACCTCCCTCCCTCTCTCTTTCTCTACCTCTTTCTCCCTCTCTCTACCTCTTTCTCCAATCTCTCTCTACCTCTTTCTCCAATCTCTCTCTACCTCTTCCCTCTCCCCCCTCTCTCTCTCACTCTCAGTTAGCTGAGGTGTTGACAAAAATGTCAAATGTTTTTATGAATTATTTTATTGAAAGCAAAATTCTCTCTCTCTCTCTCTCTCTCTCTCTCTCTCTCTCTCTCTCTCTCTCTCTCTCTCTCTCTCAACAAGTTGACTGAGGTGTTGATAAAAATGTTTTCAAATCTATTTTTTTTTCTAACTTGACTTTTCAAAAATAAATTCACTGTTTAGTGTATGTCATATGATTACATCTGTTAAATCACACGCAGTGTCGTGTGTGTGTTGGGGGGGGGGGGGTGATGAGACAACCCCCCAAAAAAATGTTAGTTTTGAATGATGCTGAGAGACAGGTGTAATTCTACTGTCTGGCAAAACTCGTTGCAGACAGGTGCAAATATGCTGATCAATAACATTTCTTCTATTTTAGGTTTTTTCCTCTTTTGGGAGATTTTTTCTTTCTATTCATGGAACAAGTTCAATGAAAAGCAGTTTAGTAAAAGAAACAGTATGAATGGGATTTTTTTTCTTCTTCTTTTTATTTTTCTTATTTTTCTTTCTTTTTTTTTTTTTTTTTCTTCTTTTTTTTTTTTTTTTTTTCATTTTTTTTTTTTTTCATTTACTTCTTTTTTTTTCTTCTCCTCCAAGGTGAGAATTACTTGAGATTGTATCTGCTGATCAGCCCAACCCCTCCCTGCTCCCACCTTCTACTTGAAAAAATTTCAATGTATGCTTTGATGTAGAATTTGCAAGACAGGAAGAAGAAATATAAAAAAAAAAGAAAAAAGAAAAAAGGTTGTAATGAGACAATAATTGCTTAATACTTAGACAATAGGAAGAAACTAGAACAAGTTTTCTCAACAGTTTTACTAAAGAAAAATCATGTCCCACTGAACATGAGAAACAATGGATGAAAAAAAGGTGCAGTTAACCTGGAAATCTCTCTTCATCTAAAAGAAATCTCTCTTCATCATAGCAATAAAAAAAATAATAAAAATCCACTTATTTTTGTAGATGCAATTCTTCTAAGATTTGAGAGATTTTTTATTAGAAGCAATAAAAAGTATTGACTTCCAAAAACTATCTATACATATATTTTTAAAGGGCAGTTGGTGTGTACGTATGTCTGGATAAAACTATGAAAATAAAACAATTAACGACAAAGTAAATATATATACATACATATTAATTATCACTGGTTTTTGTGCAAAAATTATGAAGATTTGATTTGTATCCGAAGATATTTAAAAATAAAAATATACATAGAAATAGCATTGAAATTCTCCTTAAAAATGTCCAGCATTTGTAAATCTCAAAAGTAAATAAATCAATACAGCAGGGTTCCCTCCCCCACTCTTCCCAGGTGATGCTGGGTAGCTGCTTCTAGTTAAATATAAAGATGATACTATTTTCCATAAAGTTGAAAGATTATACTTTTTTAAATTGGATTTTGATTGATTGGTTGAATTTTATGGCATGTCAACCCTTGTTGGGTTATTTTATGCCAAAGATGTTTTGTTGTATTCATTCTTGACTAGCAGGACTCGCGGAATTTCCACGAAACATAACAAAAATCAAGAAAAAAATATCTTCCATAATTCACAATTTCAATATTACAAATAAAATAAACATGTAACCTTTTTTTTTTTTTCCTATTCATTTTAATTTTATGTTGGGCATTTAAGCAACCCAAGACCATTTGGGATGTTTCATTTTTAAAATTGGGTGAAATAAAATGGGACAAATAAGAAATCTGCAATTAAGCAACATCAGATCATCTGGATTCCGCCCTGTCGGCTGAGGCGTTAGAATGCACTGACCGGACCTCTGCAGAGGGGTAAGATTCCCCCAAATGGGGCCACCTGTTGGCTGTGGGTGGACAGAGTCTTGGTGGATGAGCAGTCCATGACCTGCAACACTCCACTTAGAACCTTAATTAGGCTAGACGGGCGGTTGGAGAGGCCCCCTCCGATCAATCGGATGGTCACGTCAAGCCCTAGCACCTATATGATTGCCCCAACCCTATTGCTCTTATAGCAAGCCCCCAACACTTTTTATCATATGGCTGCTAGAAGGCGGTGGCTGAGGGTCTACATGTCCTGGGAAAATTTGATGGTGAGGTTCCAGTTTTGGAGGTTTGGGGAATGTGGAGCACCTCTTCATCACCATTGCTCCCTGGTCCACTCTGACCCAGAGTAGTAGTACCTGTTAGGGTCCCATCTATGGGTTAAATAGAAAAATGTAGTTATAAAAAAATTGTATTATCCATTAAGAATTGATTTATTTCAAAACTTTATCGGCATTAAATGACCCACTGAGGTTGATATGCCGTAAAACAAACCAAACCAAACCATCATCTGGATTCATATTTTTGCATTACATCTGGATGATTTGGATGGTCTCATTTTTAACCAGAAGGTGTTGCAGGATGACAGAAGATTTAGGAACAAGTGTATTAATATATAGATGGGTATTCAAATTATTTTTTTAAACACATTTTTTTCTATTTAACCCATAGGTGTGACCCTAACAGGTACTACCACTCTGGGTCAGGGTGTTCAAATTGGAGTAAAATGGAAGAAACATTGTCTAAAACTATTTCAAGCTGCAAAACTTAGAATTATTTAGTACTAGCAGTGTCTACCTGGCATCGCCTGGGTAGAGGAGAATTTTTTAAGTTAGTCCTGCTGATCCATTATTACTGAATCGGGAGTTAAATCCTTGTGGGATGCTCCATTTAAATCCCTACGTAAAAAAAAAATAGACCTTGCATTGATCCAGCTATTCTAAAAAGAAATGTTAATATCTACTATCTAAAATATTAAATGAAAAAAAAATCATGCTGTTATCATTTAAATTTTATTTTTTAATTATCTTCACAAATATAAATCAAATCTCTATTATTTCTGCTCAAAAACCAAGCCCTGGTGATATTTAATGTGTATATATATTTACTTTGTCATTAATTGTTTCATTTTTGAAGTCTCCTCTGGACATACATACACGCAAACTGCCCTTTGTAAATGTATAGATTACCCACGGACATACATACACACAAACTGCCCTGTATATATGTATAGATTACCCACGGACATACATACACACAAACTGCCCTGTATATATGTATAGATTACCCACGGACATACATACACACAAACTGCCCTGTATATATGTATAGATTACCCACGGACATACATACACACAAACTGCCCTGTATATATGTATAGATTACCCCGGACATACATACACACAAACTGCCCTGTATATATGTATAGATTACCCACGGACATACATACACACAAACTACCCTGTATTTATGTATAGATTACCCATGGACATACATACACACAAACTGCCCTGTATATATGTATAGATTTCTACCTTTTGATTTACTTTTAGATGCAACACTTCTATAAAATTTGAAAGATTTTTTATTAGTGAGCAAATAAATTTAATTGTAATTCATTTCTTTCCCTCAAGATATGGGGTGGGGATGGCTAATGGAATTTTTTTTTTTTTAATTAAAACTCTTTTTTTTTCATTAGTTTAAAAGTTTCTCATCAATTAAACAAGATTTTCTGTTCTAACACTTGGGTAGCTCAAATTTTATATAATTACTTTTTTATTTATTTTATTAATACTGGTTAAGGGTCCGGTTTAGCTCAGTCGGCAAAGCATCCGCTTAGGAATCGCAAGTGGGGAGCTGACAGTAGGTGTAGCGCTCCACCCCAGGTGCAAAAATAATCTCCCTGATCTAGCACTAGCAAAAAGGGAATAGACTCCTTTGCTGTTTGACTGATAACGACAATAAGCCACTCTGCCAACAGAGACAGTATCATGATTTTTGGAATCTGTATAAATTTCCCTTAATTCACGGAGTGGTAGTACCTGTTAGGGTCCAATCTATGGGTTAAATAGTAAAACATGTTTATAAACAAAACTGATTATTCATTAAGAATTAATTTATTTCAAAACTTTATCGGTATTAAATGACCCACCGAGGTTGATATGCCGTAAAACAAAACAACCCACCAACAACCTCTAATTAAAAAATTACAATTTTCTTTTTCTTGCTACTTTTTTCTTTTTTTTTTTTTTTTGTTTAAAACTGATTTGTAAAACATCAATTGTTTATTACGTTATGTTTAAAATTCTGATGGGATTTTCTAGAAATTGTCTTTTTTATGTTGCTAAAGGAATGCATATTTTCTTGCTGAAAAATTTGAGTTGTATATTGATCTAATAATAAAAAAAACAAACAATCCAGTCAATATGTTCAGTTATCTAATATTATTTAGATCTAATATTCAAATAATAATAAAAAGATGTACTAAAAATATGAAGATAAAATATGAAGTCTAAAAATATGAATATATTATCAAATAATAATAAAAAAGAAAAGTCGTCGGGGCAGCCTAATGTCAGTATTAGCCAGACCTCGAGGGAGTCTATCCCCTTTTCAATAGCGCGAGACCAAGGAGATTATTTTAGCATCTGAGGTGAAGCGCCACACCTACCATCAGCTCCTCACTTTACCGCGCAGATCCCTGTGCTACTCATTCGCTGAGTTGGCGAGGGCCAGTATCGAACTAGGAACCTTGTGGTTTCTAGCCGAACGCTCTACCAACTGAGTTAACCTGGCCCTATTCAAATAATAATAAATAATAATAATAATAATTATAATAAACAATATTCTAATATTCAAATATTTAGATCTAATAAAAATCAAAATCAAAAATAATCCAATCCAGTCAATATGTTCAGTTTATGTTTATCGTCAGGTGAAAAGATATTTATTTCCCTTGTGGATTGTCATCAGCTGTAACTTGTTGCATTTAGAGAAAAATATCTTCACTTTTGCTTAAGATTATCAAAACTTTCAGATAAAACTTACCTGAATTTCTCAAAGCAAGTACCTATATATTGATACTTGTGTTCCTTAAAAGTACAACCGTTTATCATCTTGCAACACCCTCAGTAGGTAGGTTTCCCAAGGCGAAAAAGATGACTTTTAATTTGTAATTTTGATGGTGGGAAAAAAAGCGGCCAAATGAATGCCTATAGACTCCTGAATATCATACTATTTTTCTGATGCGTAAATGTTGTTTGTTTTGAAGTTTTCCGTGGGTAAAACTTACCTGAATTTCTCAAAGCAAGTATCTATATATTAATACTTGTGTTCCTTAAAAGTATGACCGTGTATCATCTTGCAACACCCCCTGGTTAATAATGAGACTGTCCAAATCATCCAAGATGAAATGCAAAACTGTAAATCCTGATTATCTCATGTTGCTTATCTGCTGAATTCTTATTTCTTATGAGTGTTGTCACCTCAGCTAAATGATGAACCATGATGGTGAGGTTCTAGGGAATGTGGAGTACCCTTTAATCACCATTACTCCCAGGTCCACTCTAACCCAGAGTGGTTGTACCTGTTATTCACATCTATGGGCTAAATAGAAAAAATGAGTTCTAAAGAAATGTGATTAAAAAAGTTGAGTTTTTAAAAAAAATGTTGAATACCCATTAAGAATCAATAAAACAAAACATTTTCGGTATAAAATAACCCAACAAGGGTTGACATGCCATAAAATCCAACCAACCAACTTAGATAGACTTTTTATTTGGTATATAATTTCATCTTAATATCGAATATAATTATATACATTTTACATGTTTAACATTTTCTCTTTCCTGGAAATCGATTTATCTTAAACATCTTTGAAAAACATGTGTGTGTGTGTGTGTGTGTGTGTGTGTGTGTGTGTGTATTTTTTGTTTGTTTGTTTCTTTCTTCTCTTCATGTGGTATCATTTGAATAAAAAGTTTGATTCTGTTTTGCTTTGAAAATGTAATTCCATGTTTATAATTCAGAACCGAGAGAATTTCTCTTAAAAATGACACACAACTGTTGAATCTGATTGGATAACATTTTGTTGTTGTTTTTCAGAATCCATTTTGTTGTTCATTTTCTTGAAATGACAGCAATTTCTCTTTCATTCTATTTTCTTGATTTTCTTTCATCAAAGAAAATCTTACAATTTTCACAAAAACAAACATTTCCTGAATACTAAACTCCCCCACCCCCACCCCCACCCCTATCTCTCTCTACTATTTTGATTTGACCAATTTCAATGTAAAGCTAAAATTATCTTTTAGACAAATTACAAAGTTTTTTTTGTTAGGTTTGATAATTTGTATTATTCTGACTGTTGTCCTCATCTTTATTGTTATCTACACAATGTTTTGACTGATGTGCCCTCAAGCCTTGTCAGACTCTGGGAACCTTCTCTTTGAACTCGGGAGCCTTCATGTCGTAATCAGGGTGCCTTCGTAGAACTTCGAACCGAACCCTTTATTCAATCCACAGAGGTAGACTGTTTTCATTCCATTAACCATGACCGGGTACAAGTATTAAGCTGTGTTAATTATTCTGTGTTACTATCGCTTTTGGGCCAGGATTGAACCTGCAGCCTAGAGATAACTATCACTTAGAACTGTATTAACTGTAGTAACAACAGTTTTAAGGGTGTATGGTATAGATGAGTGACAGTTATACATAAATAATTACAGTACCTTTATATATGTCTGTAGATAAATTATTGTACATAAAATAAAATAAAGTAAAATAGAATAAAATATATAAAATGAAATTTTTAAAAAAGTAAATAAAATAGAAATAAAACAAAAACTTTAGAATTTAGTATGAAAAATAGGCCTCTCAAGTTTGTAATAATGTAGGGTTACCTTACATTTTCTTTTCCAATGCTCTTAATCCATTTTGGTGAAGAAAGAAAAGTGCCAATGTCCCTGTAGACCACTTAAATAAACTATGCAGTGACTGGTTGTTTGCAACAGCCAATAAGGTGCTCGGTAGAAGGGTTTACACTCGTCCAAAATTAATAAAAGCCAAATGTCTTTTAGCATTTCAAAGGTGGTGGCTGGATCAAAGTTTGATCATTGCTGATAGGGTCAGCCTCGCATGGAGAGTATGAGGTTGAAAGACCCGAAATGTCCAAGTGACCCAAGAAAATTACATCACTGATGACACCTACCAGCACCACAAATGTAGTAAGGAGCATATATTTAAAGTATAGATAAATTATCCAGGCACCATTAGGCTCATTAAAAAAAAGAAAAAAAACTCTTTAAACTTCCTCTTCATATTAAAACCCTGCAAATCATTTTATATTGATTATTTATTTGGCAAAATTTTCTTGTTAGTTTCTTTTTAATTCCTTTTGTACAAAAGGATAAAAATTTCATCCTCTAAATTGTCATCTTTTTTAAACAAACATTTTTCTTGCCAATTTTTACCAAACTTTTTCTCTAAAGAACACTTTTTTTCTTCTTCTTTTTTTTATCACTATTTGCCAAAAGAACATTTTCTTATTGATCAGTTATGCCTTCTATATACTTTATTTTACCTTCTCTATTTCTCATGTCTGGCATCTTCCAGCTTTAATAATGCCTGACATTGATAAATAGATTTGTGTCAGTGTCACACTTTGGAGACATTAAAAAAATTCTGCATGATTTTATCTTTTTCGTTTTCTTCTTTCAACATCAACATTTTTCTAAAGACTTAATCCTTAATCCAGTCTATAAATCTCATAGCCTTATTAATTTCTGGATTTGTTACTCAGATTATTTTTTACAAATGGGTATTAATATCCTGATTATAAATGCTTTTCTTTTCTTTTCTCTCTTATTTTTTAGGATCGCATTTTTATCACTTCATAAAATACAATTGAAGAGCTTAATAATGTTTCTTTTTTTATTATATATATACTAGCAAAAAAAACAAACACCTTCCAGGCAGTGTAAAAAATTGATTCTTGAATGATATTGTCTGAGGGGGTGGGAGTTAAAAATTCAATGTCAGAGGGTTTGTATCATAAGTAAAATCATCAAATTTATCAAAGGAGTAAAGAAAAAAAAAAACAATATAAAATGGAAACTTAGTTCTGTCCCTCTCAAATAAAATGTTGCATGCATCTATTAATTATTAAATAATTATTTTGAATATTTTACACAAAACCGTAGGTATTTATTTACTTGTAAACTTTTTAGTTAAGCTCTTGATACTGAAAAAATGACTTTCTTGTTTGTAAATAATTTCCATGTAAAACTCTATACATTAGATAACTTTAAATATATAATAAAACAAACTATATATAAATATATAATACCAGTGTTGGGTCAGTAAAATGTTAATTCCTCTGTGTAGAGAGGCTTTCTGTGATTGGATATACCAATCACATGATGAGCCCAGAAGTTTTGGCGCAAAATACCAAAATCCACACAGTGAGACTCCGGACCAGATCCGATGAGGCAGCAATTTTAAAATCCTCTCCAAGAACTCACCATAAGATACCAGATATATTCTCCATCACACCAGTAAGTCCCTTAAATTCAACTTTATACACAGGAAGGACTTTATATTGTTACTCATTGTTTTATTTGCTCATTAATAAATTGTTAGAATTAAACTAAGTTTTAATTCATTTATTTGTTGCTGTTAGTCTTAGAATTAAATGCTATACTAACACAATACCAGGCATGTATTCATTAAAACTTGTTTTAAAAAACAATATGGACCGTCTAAGGTGGCATACTCAAATTTTGAGTGTATATAATACAAGGTTGTTCTTTATTTTATTTATTGATGATTTTTGGTAATGTGACGTAAGCAGTGACATAGTTTCGGTTACAGACAAATAGAGACTGAATCTCCATTATTAATTGAAGTTTTAGGCTTATTCTTACTCATTTTGTACTTTCTACAACCTTTCACTATTTTTCATTCAGAAGATTTTGAATAAACAACAAACAGTTTATTTATCTATTTTTAGATTAAGTGTTTGTCACAATTATTATTTTATCAGTTTTATTCCATTATCATTGTAGCCCTATTGGCTGGGGTTTTAGAATACATTGACTGCACCTCTGCAGAGGGGTAATACCCTTAACCCACAAATGAGACCATCTATTAGCCATAAGTGGCAACCCATGAATCTTAAGGATGGAATTCTGGTGGCTGAGCAGTCCATGACATGCAACAGTCTACTTTGGCCCTTACATAGGCTAGACAGGTGGTCGGAGAGGGCCCTCTATAATCAATCGGTTGGTCACATCAAGCCCTAGCTTGTCCCAACTCTATTGCCCCTATAGCAAGCCCTGGCCATTTTTATCATATATGTGCTAAAAGGCAGGGTCTTAGTGTCCTGGGTATGACGTTAAACTCTATCTGATGGTGAAGTTCCAATTCTGGAGCTCTGGGGAATGTGGAGTATATCATTACCATTATTCCCAGGTTGACTCTGACTCTGAGTGGTAGTACCTGTTAGGGTCCCATTTATGAGTTAGATAGAGAAAATTGAGTTTAAAACATGTTTTTTTTTAAATTGAGTACCCATCAAGAATGAATAAAACAAAACATCTTTGGCATAAAATAACCCAATTAGGGTTGACATGCTGTAAAATCCAACTAACCATTATTATTGTTAATTTTTATTACAGTGGACATTTCAATAAACTAGTGTAAACCATACTAGGTGCAACCATACATTAGTACTAATACAGCAATAGCTTGGAAGGTCACAATGTGTAATTTAAAAAAAAAGAATCTATACTTGGAATGTTATTTTGGATTGAAATATTCCAAGATATGTTTTAGTGTTGAGTCTTTGATTTTCATAGAACTAAGAGAATTAATTTGTCATTTCTTTTTATTTTGTTTTTTGTTTGCAAAGATTTTGTTTCATGTCATTCTGACCCAATCTTTGGAGAATGCTGATCTGCTCTGCTCTTGTCTGCTGAGACTCAATAAAAACTGCTCTTTACACCTCGACACTCCACTACCACCCACCTGGAGGTTGTTTTTTCTTTTCTTTTGTTTTTTGGTTTTTCTTTGCTTTTTTTTTTTTTTGGTTTTTTCTTCTTCTTTTTTCTTTCTTTTTTTTTTTTTGCTTTTCTTCTTTTTCTTTTTTTTTTTTCTTTTTTTTCTTTGTTATCTGAGACACTTTAATGTTGTTGGCAGTTAAAAACCAGAAGCAATTGTTGTTCTATGGTATTTTTATTGCCAATATTAATTTTTTTTTTTGTCCTCTTAACTGAGTAGACACAATGCTTTTAACTTTAAGCAAACCAAGCAAGGAATTGTATTTCTGTAGACTAAAAACAATTTCATTCTTAGATTTCAAATCTTTATTTATAGTATTCTTGGCTTGAATAATTTTGATGTTTCAGACTTAACAGTCTGAAATATTAAAATTATTCATCATCATTGTATTTATAAACACAATGTTCAGGCCACTTTAACCTCAGGCCTTGTTTAGTTGTTTCTTAATTACCTTAAAATAAAACACCTGAACAAGGCCTGAGGTTACAGTGGCCCCGAATATTGTGTTTATACATACCACAATAAAGATGAGGACAACAGTCTGAAACATCAAAATTATGCACCTCAAACTTCATCTCATAAATATAGACAAATATATTCTTGACTTAATATTAAAATCTTTTTGTATTATAAAATTAATGGCTCTTTAACAAATATCTGTTTTTTAATTGTCTTGAAAATACTGACTTGTGGATATTTCCAATTACCTGATCTTATTAATAAGTAAAAGTAAAGTTGTCCC